>LUCH01000586.1:62511-99671 GCA_013368495.1 Paragonimus heterotremus | reverse complement strand
AATGTCACTAAGAATTTTGAAAATTAATAAAAGAAGATTAAGCGGAAGAACTAGAAATGGTATGAGTGCAGGTACGCCACTGACTGCGACGCACAGCCATCCCAGATAGCGTCTTTAACCAGCGGTTTGAGTGATAACGAAGACCCCATCTTACCCACTTTGCTCAGAGGAGCAGTCAGGGTCTTCATGTTTCGTGATCAAGTTGTTGGTTGACCATCATGTGGTTCCACTATATGGTTTCAGTATATAATGCCCGGCACGGTAAACGATCAGAAGACATACAGAGTACGTGACTAAACCATCGCAAGCTGCGCACCGTGAGTAGTTGACCAACTGTTCGCGCATCCGAGCGTTTCAGGATACGCGCCGGCGAAGAGCCACATTGCTAACACGATCAGTCTATTTAATGTGGGTTAGCTGGCGGAGACAATGATGGTCAAACACAGCAAGCTTGTTGATATCTTCCTTGCGAACAAGCCACGTTTCCGAACCAGGTAGTTAGCAACCTCTGAAGCATCACTATCCAATCTAAGTTTGACGATAATGTCACAGAGTTCCAGCAACCATTTTCACAACACTACTTATCTGCTTATCATGTTTTAGTGGAGAAAAGACATTTCAGTGAGCAATCTATCATACCTAAAGTAAGCGAAGAATACGGTTTAAGAACATACTCCTATAGAGAAACTAAAGTACTGTTACAGTGTCATCACTGTTAATAAGTTCACAAAATACAAGTTCACAACAAACGATCCACTTTTACTGGATGATGAGCTATGTTTGAACAACTTTTATCAAAAATGACATATGTACACAAGCGGGAATATACATGAAAAATTATATAATCATCTCAGTTAGCTATGATGTTTTCAGGTTGGTGGGCTGGTTCAGTACTATCTGTTCAAGTAGGTATCGGGTGTCTTGAGAACCGGTTGTGTCATCATGTAATCGGTTGTGCAATTGTTCAACCGCCTTACCAGTGGTTTGGGCGTGAAAGTACTGTTAAGAAAATAAGCAGCATGCAACTAGTACTTCATTTTTGCATTTGCGCTGTTCATATCGTGCCACAAATATGCTAAATCACTTCTGTGAAAGAGGGAAAACTATAGCGTCCCGATAAATGTCTGACTAGGAGGTAGTCACGCCCTCGCGACATACGATGAGTGAAGTGAAGAGATGTCCCATTGATAAACGGCAGTGCCCTACCAGTTAGAAAGAATAACGAACAACAGAGAGTAGGCCATCGAATGAACACAAGCACCAGCATCTTGATCACCATCCAGTATGGTGGCTCAGTCGCATTACCAGTTACGAACGTCAGTGATCGGTGGGCCGAATAAAACACACTTCTACTTCAGGTTAGTAGAAACCGTATACACCAGACCCAATCTGATTAGTGGTGACCTCATCACTGCTACGAAAGAAATGCCACTGATAAATCCGTCAAACATTGATTTCAGTGTGTAATACGTGGCGGTGTATGGTCCATTGTTTCCACTAAACTTTCCTCAATCAGGGGATGTTGACAGCGTTTCCCAAACAATTCTTGTGAGGACATCGAGATTAGGTTGATATGAGCACCGAAACACTTTATGTTGTGAGGCTACACGTCGTCCTCTTCATTTCGCCTGCACAATAAACTATAACCTAACATACGATATCTTAAGACCTTTGAAATTTTTGAACAAACAGGATCAAACCGGAGGTGCGAATATTCCAACACTCGGTGGAATACCTCAACGCAGGAGGAGGTACGTCCAAAAGCCCATAGCGAGCGGATCAGGGACAGCTATGGGCGACTGAAAGAGTCATGGTTCAACGATATCAGACCAACGAACGAGATACGGCAGACAAAATGGGATGGACGACCAGATCGGGGACGCGATTATCCCAACACTCGGAGGAATATCATGACAAAACCCTAGAATACAGTCAGCCCACAGTGGATAGATTGCGCACAACACGAACGACCGGACGATCCATTGCTCAACGAGATCGGACCAACGGACGAGGAATGGCAGGCGGAAAACCCCTCGACAGAAGACGTCGGTCACGCATACGAATCGAGCAGAAGTACAAAAACGGGTGAGCGGAAATCGGAGGTGTGTTGTGGAATGGCAAACAGTGCTTCAGTGAATGCCTTTACGCTACATTATAACAGTAGGTATGAGTACATACCTAGTATAACTCCAATTGAGATTAGACGATGAAACATATCCAACACTGACAGCCGCTGAGGTCTGTGTAACAGGTTAACTATAGGCCAACGCTTTAGTTTGACGGAACTACAAAGAACTGTGATGGCAGCGTAATTTTTTCAAGATGACTTTATCCAGTTCACTAGGCTTCAATCCTATGGTAGAGACCGACGACAGTTCAGACAAGAATATGACCAAGTTAAATTACAAAAACGAAATGGTAGAATAGGTCTGTTACAGCGTGTAAATACTGTTTCCGTCTACCAAGCCTGCACTGGCAAATGTGATCAAGTAATCCCACATTGCAATGCAACTGGTAAGATAACCAGAACGGACTGAACAATAATGATTAAAAAGGGATTTGAAAGAAAACTAGTGAACGCGTTCATGGTGGTTATTTTTTACTTCAGACACAGACCATTTCTAACCAAAGTTCCTTTCGATAATCACTTTCACTTTTGAAAAAAATGGGCTATCGAGTCAACCGTGTTAAAATCGAAAACCTCAGTCGAGTTCGCCTGAAATCCGGGTCATTGCGCGTCCATGTTACGTCCGGATCCCGGATATAAAAAGAACGCAGGCTACAGTCGAAACCGATGTTTGTTGTCACGTGACCGGCCGGTCACACGTCGACACCATTACACATGAATGCTTAAATATAGGCAGAAACACAACTTAGTTAACCGGGGCTGGAAATAGTAACCTCGTGGCTGGTAGTCGGTGTAGTTATTATTCTTAGGAAACAATAAGAGTTTCATGGTAAACATTTCGACTGGCGGATGCGAAACCTAGATAAACGTTGACTACGGTACGAGTGGCGACAGACGGACTAACTCGACCTGTCATTCGATCTCCCTAGCACTTCAGTGCATAATGTGAGTTAAGAACGGCTGCCTCTATCAGACTAATGACACATGACCTACATTTGTGTGTTCCTAATTTGACAAACGTTTTGCGAAGATCAGTCGTTTCTCGAATTATCCTTACCGTATTGCCGCAAGCACGAAAATCCAAATAACGGAAGTATGTGTAGCTTGAACTTCAAAAACAAACGGTCGTAGTGTAGTATATAATGTGATATCATATAGCATGGAAGGAGGGTTGAAAAAAACTCTTACCTGTATAACGGCCAATGATCGGGGAGTACAAATGCTATCCGGCACGGCCAGATACTCCACAGCATCAACAAACGGAGTGGCCGTGAACAAAATATTCACATCATGCTGACGTTCCAGGGTCGGAGAAGAAGTGGAAGCCACTGGGACAGCTGCGCGACGATACCGCTGAAATCGACGAGCGGAACGGCACACTTAGTTTGCCGAAAAATGAGCAGACAAAAGTGAGCGATAAAAATAACCGGGATGAAATTTGCCACGTTTTACAGACCAAGAGTTCGGCTGACAATTCACACTGGACAAATGGGTGTGATTGAAATGACGGTCACGCATGACTGCAACAAAACAATCGCCCTCGTCAAGGAACAATCAAATTTAGGCAGGTCTACCGAGGAGGATGTGTGTACTGTCATTTTGATAACGTGGACACCAAAGCCAACTGCCTGCTTGTATCCGCGTGTATGTAAACACTATTTGCAATAGACACGCAAAACGGTCTCTTGTCACTCGAAACGGTTCAACCGATCGACCGATAGACTGTAGTCTGAACAAGAGAGTTGGCGGAGCAGTCAGCAAACTCTCGACGATAGTACCCTTGAGCAAACCAGAGACACTGTACAGCTCAGAAATCGGACAATGTTAACAAGACCAACAATCCGAAAATACGATTCTGTTAGGTAAATTTACTTTGCGAAAGAACTGAAAAAAGATACAATATTTTCAAGGTTTCACAAGCTGAGGTAAGCAGGAAACAATGTCGTCAGAAAATAAACATATAGAAAAATATTACTTCGGATACATGATGGTCCACTAACCGGTACACCATTCATCAATCACATAAGACCTGATAAATGCGACTTACAGCCTAGGTTCAACGGTTAGCAACTTCTGATGACGGTAGTTGGAATAAGACGGAGTCGACTACTGAATCAACGCGATGTGTAACAGTCATAAGGCAGAGAGTAATCACATAAAACTCAGAACAGGGTAATAACCACCAAACTTCTCACCGGGAATTCTAGCCACCCTTGGAGTCCACGTAAACCTGAACAAGAAAATAGTACACGCGAATAAATACCGCATAGTACCTGAGTTGATAACTGCTTCACCAGGTCGATTTCACTTTTACGACCGGATCGTCATTCAAGCAAATCTGATATTGATAGACGAACACTTTGTAAACACTAAGTGTGTTTCGATCCAACTTAGTCAACCCGTAACATACGACTAGGGTGACAGCCTATCAAGTTTATGAGTGACATCCTCGTGCAAACTATCAGCCATGTATGACCCAGTTGGCTGAACGAAATCAACGGAACAAGCACCATGCCTAAGAAATATCCTTCTATTAGAGTATCAGGGACAACTTGTATCGACATTTCTTAGTTTGCTTTCCAGTCAATCATTCCATAATAACCACTTCGATCATAACAGATCGCCCAGAAAAAAGGCAAGTTCGTTTTTACTGTGCACTGTTCCCTAATAAAGCTCACTTTGATTAACCACTACAAGTGTCAACTGTGTCGTTCAGTGGTAACTTGTTCATCCACCATATATTTTGTGGTTCACATTAAGAGATCACAACAAAGCGATGTGAACTGCGTTGCAATGAAGAACGTAAGGCTGAAAGCTTTGAAAATCCAACGAGTTTGAAGTAGCGTTATTCTCGTGAATGCTGTACACCTGAGCGAAATTTCCAACAAATGAACACCCGGTGAGTGATCAAAATGGTATCGCACAATCCGGTGGGCAAAACTTTACCTTTTAAGGATGATACAGCACTTCTGAATGAACCAAGAGTTACAATGGCAAGAAACCGCACGTGTATACAGCTAGAAATAGAGGTTTCCCGTACTTCCAATTCCGACAGAACAAAATATAGTGCCGAAACTCCTCAAATCAAACATTATTCATGGATTTGCCAGTACATGAGATTGCAGGGCTCTAAGAGTATTTCCCGAAATAATTTTTGAATGTAAACAGTTAAACAGTAAAAAGACATCATGCCGAAACACTTACTCGAATTTGGTCACAGAATGGATCTACGAAGGTATTCCGTGCCGTCTGTCATCCTGTGAATAAACGTGCTTCAGATTCTTCCACGATGATGACCGTACACATTAAAAGACCACTATTATGCATCCAACAACAGGTGGCAATGGGTCTAGCATTAGAACGATAACCCATTAAACACTGATCAACAGTGAAAGCGAATGTCTGTCATGTCATGTCTGTCATGCTATTATTTTCCAATATTGTGTTCATAGTACACTTGCTTTCGGTTTGTTAGTATGAATCTAACATGTATTGGTTGACTGTACTTCGTTGAGCACAAGTGATGACCTCGCAAAATTAGAAGCACTTGCCAATCAACTTACTAACAGTCCACTTAATTGCCAACCTCGTTTCCTGGAGTATAGGAGAAAATGACACAGTTAAACGTGTCCAGCATACTCCTACAGAAGGGTGATGACTGTTAGTTGAGCGAACTCTACGAGTGCCCAAATATGTATAGAATAGTTTGTCAATATGCTCACCTTTTCATGTATATGGTCGACAAGAACGAACGGAAAGTTATTGGAAACTATATCTGACGTAACAATGTTGGCCTTACTGAAATCCTACGGGTGACTGTAGTGACACACTCGAAACAACTATAACTTTCCACAGGCGTCGATAACTGAGGTAATGAACAAACTCATAGGCAGGATTGATTTCAGGACAAATTCAGTGCCTCAAATGAAGAGTGTTGTTCAAATATGCGTTGATTCTGTTCTACGGTCAAAAAAGGAAGTCTGAAAAGTACACATTTCATTAGGGGGGAAAATTATCTACAATGTTACGCACCGCCAACGTAGGTTGTCAGTCCTGTTCCCGTTGGGACAGAAAACATGTTTGTTGGACAGTATGCCAGCAAACCAGCCTGTAGAAGTGTAACGTAAGCCTTAAGGAGGTCTACTACGTTCACGTGTACCGAATCCCTGTGCGAAAATTGAGGATTCGAATTGTTAGTTAACAAGTAAACATGAGTTGTTAGTCCCTGCGTCATACTTATCTGTCACGTGATCGAGTAGACTGAATCCAGTGGGCACATGACCAACAAACTGAGTAATAGCCAGGAGATACAACTATACAGCATATGTGACAACCACAAATTTATCGCAGACGCTCACCCCGTGATAAGAGAGAACAGGATTGTGTCAAGGAAGCATAAGGAACTGATCATCGTCAACCATGTGAATGAAACACCTTCATTTTTAAACTCAAAAAACCTGGTTCACTATTTCCCCAACAATTATGGGGAGGTCAAAGAACATGGGTAGCTCACCCAATTAGCGCCGGTTTGATGAAGCAGAGGAGGAGATGAAGGTGAAGAAGGAGGGGAGGCATTCAATGAGCGCGAGATCGTCGGACTGACGGAGTTGCGTAATCGTACTTGGCGTGTGGAATAAATCGCTAAATTGTTCAGGGTAGTTTTTATGCTGGAATTCAATGGGAAATGCGTATTCAAATTCCAAATCTCCGAACGAACCAGCTGTAATTCGATTGGAATGCCTTGGAAAGACTGGTGATGGGAGAGACAAAGAGATAATGGATGTGGAATATGTCAAAGCAATAGGTAAAATGGAGTGTGATGTAAAATCATCATCATCGTAGACAGCAATACATCAGTGGTTCACACTGACGCCTAACTGCCACACAACCATGGAGAAAAAAGCAAATCCTGTTTAGGAAGAGAGAAGAAGAGAAGTAGACAGGAAGAGACCTAACTACTAAAAATAGTTACGCCTATATTCAAACATACAACATGAAGGTGCCTACACCTTGCAAACAAACAGTGAAAGTAAGGCGTCGTCAACAAGACAGCTTCTTTACAGCTAGTTTGCGTGATGCAACTACAGAAGTGTGTTGTAAATGGTGCATAACAGTGTTTACTCCATGATCGTATGAGCCTGAAATCTCTGTGTTCGGAATGTGGACTACCGGGTGATTACTCGGGATTCGAACCACCGACACCAATAAGAACTCGACCATAATTCGAGTCACGTAACTCACATGGGAGCCACACAACGTACGAAAATGACTACACACCATAAACAAGCAAACCTTCATGTTGCCAGTGATCCCATAATAGGGACCCAAGTGTATAGAAACGTTGTCTTCATTTGTACCTATGCTGTGGTTGACCTTATTTAAACTCCAATTACCTGATAACACTTTTCTATATATATTTCATATAAATAACCTGGTGATGAATAACCGAAAAAACAGTTTGTTCGCTATGCCGTTTCAAAAATGACCACCAATAAAAAAAATCGCCGAGAGAGAGAGGAATAAATTATTGCATCCAAGATGACAGTTTGTTTTCTTTGAGAAAACCGCTTATCCGTACCCATTTCGATATTTAACGAAGATATCGTCTAAGCACTGTTCTGTATTAAGCGGTTCAATCGCAAATGCCACAAGGTACCATGTCATCATCTGTTTCCTAAGACGACAACTCGAGACAATTTTATCATAAACGTAAGTAAATTACACATTTTTTGTGGAAATATGCCAGGTGCAATATTCGGGTGACTATATGACATTTTGTAACAGAAGATATATTCAGTAGTTTGCCAAGCGAATTCCTAAGGCAAAACCTTCGTGTTAACAAACAGCTTATGATGACAGTGTGTTTATTCACCGGAAAGTAAACAGTGGCACGAACTGGATACGTCTAAATAGCCGGAACACATTCATTATAGTCCTTATGAACACGTCATACATGTGTTTAGAACAGACAAATGAGTGCGAGTGTTAAAATCACAGGATGTTGAAGTCAAACGAGAGCAACTGTAAGCTCGTCGCATAAAATGACAAGTCATCTAAACTCAAGAGGGCAACAAACGTCAAAAAAGAAGAAAATCAGTTATGAACACGTGACAGATCAAAATGCGATGAACAGAAAATAGGACCTAAAAAGAAGTCGATTCATGATTAAAGAGAGAAGATCGACAGAACTCTTACAGTTTCAACGATAAATTGAATATAAGGATCCAGGAGATCAGCAAACCGGTACAAGCGTGTTGAGACCTGAATTAAAACTGACTTGCAACGAACAGTAATGAGCTAAAGACTGATGATAACCAAGAAAAAAGTGACTTCTGGTTCAGGCAGATATCACTCATCGGTTGAACAATATACGGGACATTCGTGTTAGGAATTTCATCGAACTCAATGCACATCAATAACTAATCTGTGGTGGTAAAGTAGGTAAACGTATTTACAGCAAAACACACCTCAATGGTATGTAAATCTGACGAGTTTGACACAAAAACCACAATAACTTTGAATTATGTGGTGAAAACAGGCTCTTGTTATTTTTATTAGCAAACCATGTAGGCACAAAACTCTGCCAAAACGTTCTGTGGCCAACTTAATAACGCTTTGTTCATTAACCAGATAATACTTTTTCGAACTTAGATTAATTACTGTGGATGGCTTTAGTATTGATGGTACTGTAGACTTCTGTCGAAGACCAATTCACACACTACTTCACGATCCGTATGCCGTATTGTTAACTATTATGATTGTGCTGTGTCTTGTAATGAATTCTCGAGCAATTACACTCAGTGATCGCGTACATTTGGTTTGACACATCTACAGTCAGCCATTATGGCAGACACAAATGAACATAGGTATCATAAAGATAAAAAAACGAGGCATCACTCGACAGCCCGTTGGAATGGTTGATCGTAAACAAGTGACTGATTAGGACACGACAAATCGATGTAGGATAAAATTCCCAGTATATCGACAGAAAACAAGAAATGTTTCACTGGCCAGTACGGCACAGTTTACCGTAAGGCGCGGCATAAGAAGATTCTGTTTAACAGATTTTAATGACGAAAATGAGTACGGAATGTTAAACACTACATAAGCGGCTCATTTTTCTCTCTTTGACTACATATAGCTGTTAGCCTAATTGACGCAAAATGTCTACTTATTAAGTGACTGACTCTATTCTCGTTGTTTCAGAAACTCAACAACTCGCAAGATCGAACTTAACATGAACACATGTCATAGTAGAACTCATTTTATACACTTAGATAGAAATTTCTGTTACTTCTCCGTTCACATATATGCTGAAATCGTTCACGAGTGAGAACTGAACAGTGTACTGCTCAGTACAGACTGGAATTTTTACTCCGGTTCTGAAGGTTGCGAGCTCAGCAACTTCACAACTAACCAAATAAATTTACTTCTGACATAACTGATTGATCATAGTTGACCATTCTATTACACCCTCATATGATAAGATGAGACAAGAAACAGCGTTTGTCCTCGTAAATACAAGTCGGAATGAATCCAACAACAGAAACTGCTAGGGGGGATTTTTTTGGAAAAACGGTTAGGGCAAGTTATAGTCAGTTTACACGATAAGTAGATTACGCCCTCCAATTGAATAATAAAAACTAGCAATGTATTCCCAAATCTGATCCGTTTATGTGCTAAGTTGGATGAACATTCTCGACGGCAATACGCTAGCTGAAACTATCAAACATAGACTCACAAGGGCAGTTAGTGCAACATTTTGCGCTGCTGAATTGCGTGTCCACTTCACACCCAATCCGGTTTTGTGTCCACGTCTAAAAGATAAGTGCCTGTTTCTGCAGCCTCATTTTGTGTATACTCATTTACTTATTCCTGTGGAACCAGTTGCGTTGGCCTCAAGAACAGATGCATATCTGAACGGGTCCGGGAACACCACCCAGCTTGCCTGAACAGTGGAATAACGAAATCTGTCAACAGTGCCATACTATCGCACCTGGTGAATTCGAATCGCTTTGTCAATGTGGCGGATGCATTTCGCCCAATCTACCGAGTTAAAACCACCCAATCGAGGGCAGTGAAGCGTAGGATTTCGTCCACAGCTGAGACTATTGGAATTCGCCTATACAACCCATCTCTGGATTTGCCATGGCCAACCCCACACCCTGTTAGCCTGTCAAGACCCACAGTTCAAGTGGGCACTTGATAGCAGCGTGACATTGAACTGACTGACCTCATCAACCACCCGGTGCCGTTTACCTCTTTAAGGATTCCCCTGTAAAAATGTGTGATATAAATGTGATGTATTTAACCTGATGATGAATCACTGAAAACGACCGTGTTCGTTATACAACATTTTCCATTCTCACTTCACTTGAAGCGAACGCGTGGAAACAAGCTCGCGGTCAACGGGGCGGTTCAAATCACTCAAACGACGATGAACGACGGAATAGAAAACTGTTACAAATGACGACCAACCGAGTGACCAGTACGGGTTGTGAATTCAACTATAACCACAATCTAGTCATTGAGCAAGACAAACGAGACATCAACAGTTTCTTCAATCGATCAACGATACACCAAAACAACGGCTCACGTTTGGAAAGGTAAGTGTTTACACATCTGATATTGTTTAGCAATTGATAGAAAAGGAACGGGAAAACAATTACTTAGCTTCAAATCAGCAGTCATTCTCTGATGAACAAATCAAAGTAGGTAGTTGATCAAATGATATTTCGAACTTAGCATCATACACGACACGGTTAGTGTCGGGGCCCAAACGTTATCGACTATAAGTTCGCGCTTTACTTTACAGGATGTCCCTTTAAAACTGACAGCATTATCTGCTGGTTATGAAATCCGAGTGGGTTTTCGCTCTATCCAGTTTGTTTGTTGTCAAGTTACAAGGCAGAAGCTGCTGAGCTTAATGGAGTGAAGGATGCCGAGTCTCAACGTCAAAAGCTATGCTCACTAGAATGGCGGCTGTGCACATAAGAGTTATGGCTCATGAAGCAAAGGGTGCTCGGATCGATTCCTCCGCTTCATAAGTGAATGCAAGGATGGGACTGGTGGTGAAGTGTCGGTTTGAGGGTGCACAATACGAAGTATGTTCTTCATTTGCTATCCTTCAACTTTATTGTACGCCCAAAATGTCTCGGGAATGGAATGATTTTCAGAAGTCGGAATTGTCTGCAACCTTGAAATGGCAGCTTTACATTTCAAATTCACCCAACCTATTTCCAGGGGCGACATTTCAATAAATATTTCCAGATAAAAGAAACTGGTTATAATCAGTCGATAATGACAAAAGATAAACACACTAACCAACCTTCGTGGCTTGATTGATCACTGAACCAATGTAATGGATGCATTGTTCCAACTTGCGTTCAAACGTGATAAACTGTATGGTCGAGACACGAGGAAACCGAGAAGAAAAAGGATAAGTAGGGAATGAGAAACCAAAAACGATAGACCAATTAAAGGCATTATACAAGTATCACGAAATCACAGTACGACATACATACGGAAATGGGACAGGTAAATAAGTGAGTCATCAACATTGTTGACAGTAAAACATCAGATATTGATACTGATACAAAAATGTCATACACGGATGAGAAAAAGCACAAGAGCATTAATTTCCAGAAAAGCGGAAAAAGAGAAGGTATTTGGTCCACAAACACAAGAATCCAACTAACAACCGCTCACTCCTTCATTGTTTCTCATCTATTTCAACAAACAACGGCAATATTTAGACCACTAAGACGGATTAGCATCCATCCTCCCCAAAGTCTACCGTAGCAGACTGAATCGTAGGGAAAGTTATGTTGTGCATCGCTTCGCTGGTTTTCAAATTAATCAATCTAATGTTTATTTAAAAGTAAACGTGAATGGTAACGGGAAACTGATGTTACGAGTAGATAGTCGTAGAAAGAGATTTGAAAGTTCAGCCGATCCGTGAAAAAAAAATTCCACGTATTGGTGCATGTATGATGTTGTTTAGAAGCAAAAGATAGAAACCAGTCGGATAAGGAAATATCACAACATTCATCTCAACACGTGAGGATAGCACAAAAGCCTTTGATGAGAAGATTGGCAAACTCGGAAGTGCAATAGTACAATCAAACAGGAAGGGCATGGAAAAAAACCAACTGATCGATTTTAAGGGCATGTGACAAAAAGTTAGACCTCATCTTCATCATCATCCTCACCAAAGACACCAATAATTCAATGGTTCCCACTGAAGTCTAGCTACCTAATAGCCACGAAGAAAAAGATAAGCCCCAAACCAAAAAGAAAAGGACCAGTGGTGATCTAACTTCTAAATAACTGTGTCCATACTTGAACATTCAACATCAAGGTGTCTACACTTTCCGCACAAACAACCGAATTATAAGTGAAAGTAAGGCGTCACTAGTAACGCGTCATTAAATGCACTTTCCTAGGAGACAACACTCACCCCACTGAGCTCGATTAGCCATCATCTCACCTCACGTCTCTGCCCACCGAGTCACGAGAGACCCAGCCCAGGAGATAAGCCGGATCTACAGTGACCAATCCCTTCGTGAATGATTTCATTTGTCTGCACCAAGTCATCATCTGTCTACCTCGCACCTTACGCTAGTCGGCCGCAGCATCGGGAAAATGTTCGGTGTGATAGACGACTAGCTGACAGCCTTAGTATATGGCCTAGCCATCTAAGTCTGTTTAAACATAAGGATTGAACGAAAAAACTCGTCTGGCAGTCACAACTAAATACCCACTTTCTAGCCACTTCGGTGCTCAATAGTTGGTGCCATTTGATTCGAGCAATCAAAAGCAGACTACGGTGGCTAACTATCTGAGGACGGTTCATTACTTCCACCCTAAACGACCAGGTTTCGTAGACATACAATAACACAGCTTTCATTGTTGCCTTATATACGCAACCCTAAAGCATCAGATGGATACCTCTCCGTCGCCAAAGATGACCCAAATTATGGAACACCGCCCTAGACTTGGAAATGCGCACCTATATTTCATTCTCTACACCGTCATCGCCGCTGATGCAGCCTCCCAAGTACACACACCGTTCAATAAGCTCTATAACTTCATTATCCAACATTAAATCTGTGTAATCACAAAGGTTTTGTAAAAACACTTTGTACTTTGAGGCTGCAAGACCCACTCAGAAATATTATGCAGAGTGTGAAAGAGCGTCTAGTATTGTCTGTGCTGATTGGAAACAACACTTTTCAGTCAGCACAGGCAACGCCAGTCAGATATCTAAACACTGGGAAGTCCATGCCGGCAACAGACGGCTGTGGTAGCTACTCCTCCGTTATTGCACCTAGGACAGAATCTAATAATAATAATAATAATAATAATAATAATAATAATAATAATAATAATAATAATAATAATAATAATAATAATAATAGTGATCAGCCTTGTTGAACGTTGCTACTGGTGCTGAAACTGTCGGACATTTCACCGTAAACCATAACCTGAACTGAAGTACGGGAATAAAACGCTCACAGTATGATCACATACTTGACCAGTATAGCCTTGTATTGAACAATACTGCGTTGTTACGAACTGGCAAAATTAGATCGAAAAAGCGTAATCTGATAATATAAAAGAACACAACAATGCCACACGTGATTTCACTACCCTCTCGGACACTGTCAATAATAGTACAAGCCAAAGAAGTGACACTACTATAAGAGCACGTGAAAAAATCAACAGCCACCAGTTGCCTGCCTGTAACAACAAAAATAGAACCGAGACCAGCCTAATCTTGTAATATTTCACACTTTGACATTGCATAGTGCACGCTATACAATCATATCGATTACCGGATTTAACATGACTTGCACGCCCCCATTAAACGAACTAAGCAAAGCAACATCGTCCGCATACTCAATAGCAGTTAGCTTACTACATGGGAGAAGCTCCGCTCTGAGATCCTTGGAGCCTCTGAGGAAGAATGAGATCGGATACCTCATAGAACGTTAGTTAAGGTGAAGAACGCTCGAAATGGCCGTCCACGAATGCGCATTCTGCATTCAGAGTAGGCATAAAACGACTTCGGCAAACTGGTATACATCGCTGGGGTTTCTATGCGATGATGACAGTGCGACAGCATTTCGAACAACGAAGTCATAGGCGGCTTTCAGGTGTAAAGATACCATGATTAAGATAAAGAGCGCTGGCATTCCAGTGTCTGTTGCAAAGCGAAAACATGCTCGATACACATGCGATCACACCGGAAACCTGCATTTCCCACTCGTATTTGATTTTTTTATATTGTAGGTGCAGGTGTATTGTCGCCTAGCAGATTAGGCTATTGAGCCAAAGGGTCTGGGTAGAATCCTCCAAGAAAACACTCTTCAGCAACAAACACGATCAAGAATTACCACAAGCTACCACTGCTTTGAAAGATCAGTTCACTCATTTCTATCTGCTTCCCTTTCTGCTTCCAAGTTTCACTTTTTGAAGCTGATAGATGGTGAACATTCGGGCTTTCAATGTTCGCGCATTCGGACAGGTAGGTGGGCAAGTTTCCATAACAAGTACTTTCTCAGGTCTACAGCATGAGGTGAGCTGTTTCTGAAAAGCATCCATTTGAATTTACCTTCGAACAATGTTACAAATCGGCAGTTCTTCCTCAGGGTATTCGATGACGATGAAGCTGAATCTCGCGTGCAGCTGGAGTGAAGATCGCATTGAATTCAAATGTGTTTACAAACGGTTACACACATACACACACATATCGCGAGATGCAAACTGCACTGTCAGGCAAAACTGAGTACTTGTGTCAACAGTTCCTTAGCTGTTGATCAAGAGGATTCATGTTAGCTTGTCCTTAACTGATTGAGCTGTGCAGTTAAAACCGTACCAACCAAGCCGATATTCATTCGATAAAGTTTTCCACCAAAATTCACCTGCATGTTCCTACTACGATGACAACAGTGCTACAGACTACCTATTTGGGTAAGCTAAGTGTTGCCAAGGTAACTTAGTGCACCAATAGATACATTTTAAACGCTCTAAACATACTCCACTTACTGCTAACATTAACATAGGACGTAGAGAATAAACATCTTCATACATTAGCTGGATGTCCATTTCTCCGTACAACTTGTTGATAGCCTTCTGAAACACGTGATCGGTAGAGAAGACAGCTAGACCTACGTGATCTACGGTTCAGTCAACCACAGACATTATGCCACTGGGTTAAATACCATCGAGATAAAGAATCTGTTAAGGATGTAACGAATAAATGTCAGTCAAAGGCAGTGCGATGCAGCAAACACACAGACCTTTGCAAACCAATTGGAAGAATCTATCCGTTTCCGTGAAGAAAAATTATCTGAAATTTTTCAAGACATGCTACTGAGGACAATGACATATAGGCGAACATGTGTTTTCGGTAAGTCACACTCAGGCCGGTACAATTATACAAGAAATTTATAAAGTTAGATCGAGATATCGGTCAGACTTGTGACGGAAAAATCAGGTCAATGCTCAATCAGTTGGCGATGGTTTGACTGATCTACTACGTAACGCTCGCCCATCAATTTAACCGCCCAGGTTGGTCGTCGATGCGGTGGATTTGATAGTCACAGTGCTTGAACAAACTGCTTTTGGTGACTTAATACTATGTCAGACAGCCTGACTCTGATAGCCTCGGTCGAACATATACTGCTAGTTTAGTGAAGGTGAAAAACCGCACTATACCACTCGTCAGTGGTCAGACGGGTTTAGATACTGAGGTAACTGGCAGAAAATACATAAAGTAACATTGAAGGGCAATCTGACATGAAGTAGTTTTCTGTACATGAACTTGATACGGGCAACAGTGACGTCTCTGGATCAATGTTATGTGCAAATGAATGTTTTGTTTGTGGTGATATTGAGGCATATGCCTCGTTTGTTGATTTTCCGAATAAACACTTCTTGTGCCATCCGTGTTCTTGGTTCATAGCAGTAATAACAGTTGAGTGTTCAAACCGAAGAAGCGACATGGTATCAATTCGTGTTTACTGTCGGGCAGGTTTACTAGTGGTTCACAGATTGTTGATAATGAATGGACAAACTACAACGGCGAACAGCAGGATTTGAAAACATTTTCAATCGCAGTAAAGGCACAACCGAACGAGAGTTCGATTACAGAAATGGAAGAGCGCTACAGACTAGAGTTTCAAAGGAAAGAGTATTGGTAATGCTGTGTTGTAGGAGAGAAACCAGAACCTATGATGGAATTTTTTTAGAAGAAGGTAAGCGATTATCCAACGTTAACGATCGTGCATCATACGATGCGTAGCACTTATCGAACAACCAGGAATGGACGGTTGGTTGAAGAATTTTGGGAACGCAATCACACATAGGAAAACAAAATATTCTGAAGCTATTGGACACGGACATCTTTTACGCAGATGCTGACTTCAGCAACATGAATCTTATTTTATAACCATTGAATAAAATATCTAAGTTGAAATTTTTGGATGGAAGGGTGTCCAAAACAAGACGTAGAAATTATTTTCTGAAGCATGGTGTCTTCCGAGAATGAAGATGAAGAATTTTCTTAGAAGTAAATATTCTTGACTGTTCTCAACATGGATTTTCCAAACAAACATTTAGGACCAGCATCACAACGAGTTTTGAAAAGTATGGTGTAGATGTACCGGACTTGTTATGGACAATTCAACGAGCATAAAAAGGTCAAACATATTTTTGTTTGGGTTACAAACTTAATTAAACTACAGCCAAATGGAAATATCCTGATAGATGAAGGTGGACAACATGAAAATTCCCGATAACAACGCGTTGTTGAGCAAACCAGCTTAGGTGAAATAGACCGCATCACAAACAAGGTTAAGAAAGGCTTATGAGTAGTATCCAGAATTGACAACGCTCAAGCAGAAACGAATACCTTTGAAATTAAACCGAACAAAGTTAATCATTTTTTTCAACTTGGTAAAACACTTGGTTTCCTTTAAATCAAAACCACTTTTAAGAAAAGACCGCCGGTTGAGTTCCCCAAGGGTGATCGTTAGGGGTTGAATTATGGTGTTACGATCAGATTCTACTGCAGCAAAATGTGCCTTCGAGTTCAGAACAACACGTGAACTTATTATCTCCGTACGAACTGTGTAGTAGATGATAAACAAAAGTCTACAATCGTGTTTAACAAATTAACCATTTATCTGAATTAACGATACATAAAACACTGCTTATTATGAACCGAAAGTCGTGTGTCTTGACTAGATCAGTATTGTGAAAAATATAAACCGAATAGGCCTGACGCATGAAGATACCACTGATGTGATCTTCCGAGGGAGGAATGACAGATGATCGTTAACTGTAATGGAGCACTTACAGAATGAACTAACCTCACTGGAAGATAGAAAACACACTGACTTTTACTTTCAAAAGTTGAAACGCATTCTGTTGGAAGGAGACTGTAAGTCTGCTGTAAGACAACACTTAAACCTAGAAGGTATGGTTTTTTCTCCAGAGATTAAAATTGTAGGCCGGTTAGTCTACAGACCTGATCTCCATTCCACAGTTTACCAAGTAAACAATAACGTCAAGTTCGACGGTTCAAACGGCAGTTGCTCTGGAACAATTATGAAGAAGGTGTGAACTCCAACGTGCTATAGTCTCTGATCGGAGGTTTGTCTAGTATAGACAGTGAGATACTGAGGTGAGATGATACTGATTAATTTTTAAACAGCCCAGTGAATAATTTTCTATAAAGGCACTTCGAACTAAATTAAGCTTACTGCTATCTAACAAGTCTTAAAACTGCCTGTCGTTGGCTTTGTAATGAAACACACTATCAACACTAGTACTTATAAGCATGTCGACGGGCGCAAATGAATGAATGAGTACATGCACAAAAACAGTTGAATAATGTTCATTTGACTTGGTAGATTGTGACCAAAAGGGTAAGTTGATGTGAATGTTACCGTTTTACATGCGAGCGATTTACGGGGCATGAATAGTAGAAGAAGTGAAGCAGCAAAGGCGGTGGTGCAACTGGGTCACCTGTAAGGTGTAGATAGCCTGAGACATTGAATATTTGAGTTGGAACGAAGGGAACGTGTCGATGACCAATCATATCAAGAGTACATGGCCGATAATTAACAGCATCTACCATTGGTACGTCACTGGCAGTGATAGCCGGTCAGTAACAGGCATACACTTGACTTTATCAAACACAACCATGCTAACTGAACAACGTTTGGTCGCACAGCGGAAACAAGTGTGTTTTCGAGATAATGGTTTGTCATCAATATGGGAGACCAAATTGACATACTCGTTGGGACACACACATGTCTTGGAAGGTCAAGTCAGATAAGCCCACATACCAGATTATGATCCAATATCACAGCAAGACGGATAGTATACAAAAGTTCACCCAACTTCTCCAATCGAGGCAATTTCCTTGGTCGAACCCCCGTCAGTTGCCAGTGCACTGGGAGTTTGGCATCTACGGAGAGGAGTACAGATAAACAACGAGAAAACTCCTGTAGAGTTCGTCAACAATATTAACAATTAAGTATCTCAAATTGACAGTTCTGAACAATGAAAAAGAAGATAATGATGGCCAAACTTCGAATTTGCCACTGATTTACATCCATGGACACATGTAATAAACGTAGCTTTAGTCTGTACTGCCCGCGAGGCGAATAAAGCAGTAAAAGTGAGAGATAGGGATTAGAACGCGAAGATGCTCTCATGTGAAACAGCTGTGAAGAAATGACGCATCAAGATAGGATAGTCAGGCAACACCACAGAGATGTAAGAAAGCCCTAGTTCACTAACCCGAGTAGGACGAGCATCTTTAGCTAAACTTATTAATTCAAGTAAAATAAGGCCCATCTTATTTTCGGTGTGTTCGTTTGTGATAGTTCATTGAACTTTCCGTCAGATTCCAAATCCGAATTGCATTTATAACTGACACTTCTCTCACTGTTCAAAATATAGCTGCATACAGCAAAAAATATGCAACTTAAAGCCGGCAACATGGAGAGTCCAGATGAACTGTCACCAATTATTATCAAGGAATGTCATGAAATTTTGGATGAACCTTCCGCCGATATATTCACAGCAGAAAATTAGTTAAAGTTAACTGTGAAAATCACACTGATACCAAAGCAAGGTACACTAAAAGTCTCACCAGTTGCATGCATATCGATGGCGTTGAACAGTTTTTAAGGTAATTCCCCCTTGAACGTCTGATGTCGCACAGACCCAGTGCTAACTTCAGTTCACCAATGAAGTAGTGATTTGTGTTTTCCACTCAATTTTGTCACTTCTGAATAGCAAATGCAAGACACCTCGTTTCTGTTTCCTAGGTTACAATAATGCTTTCAACGATGTCCACAGGAAAATATCGATTCTTCATTACGAATGATGGGTAATCATCGTACAGTGTTGTTAGGCGATTATTTTTCGTACTGTTCTTATACTGTACACTCAAACAGTCAAGCGTTCTCCCCGTTTGCTCTAAATTCGAGTGTCGTACATAGTGACATCCATTCTATATCCTCCTCTGTATTCAAGCCCATGTCTGTTTCAAAGGACTCATTTTTGTTGACGTCTGTAAATGAGGGTTTTGGCACCCGACATTCCTAGATATGCAAGTCCCTCGCCTTGCAGAATGATTCTACTAAATTAGCTAGGTGGTCTAAAGCATGTTTTTCACTGCTCAAAACAACTAAATGCATGTTCTATTTTGCCCATTTCAAGGAACAATCTATCGGCAGCTTATTCCTAAATACAAGCTGAAAACTCGGTTATTTCTAAGTCCTAATCTGTCAGATGTTAAGAGTTTACGGAAAACCACCAATTGACATGATCTTTCTATATGAATCATGTTCGAATAAAGAAAATCGGTTTTTTTAAAATATCATCTTATCCATGTATACGTACACTCACAGTGACATTACTGTTTTCCAGTAATTTTACTGAGCTTCTAATCAAGGATTTCAAAATACTTTCTAACTCCACAAAGTGGCTGTCCACCTGTGACAGTATTCCACGATACCACCTCTTTGAGATCGCTGCGCTTCGACACAGTAAAGCATGCAAATCGTTTGACTCCGAAATTCTGCCCCATTCTTATCATTATCCTCAATCTAAACTTTCTCAATCCCCAAATGGGTCCCGTTTCAAATATATGTATACCCGTACTCGTGACTACCATCCTGTTATCCTCGATTTTTACGGTTAACCATTAGTCCTGACATTTCTGCGAAAGAATTGACTGCAAAATAAAAATGAAAACATTTTCAAATATTGCGCCTGCTGACAACTTAGTTGGGATAACGCCAAACATCCTCATCCTTGAGATGTATAAAACAAACTGTCGATTCGACGCACAAACATGCACAACGTGAAGGAACCCAAAGCACACAAGATGAGGCAATCACTAGCTGCCTTGAAGAAGAAAATACGCCAATAGACAAAATAAGGGACACAGAATCACAGCAATTCTCAGGACTAAATAAAATACCACACGTGGGGAATAGTTCTGGCGACCTAAAAGCACGCAAATGAGGCGGACGTGTATCCAGATATGAGACCAAAGGAGGACGAGAGGGGCGCACAAACACAGAACTGACGAATGAAGATAACAGCTCGATTTTGTCGTTGCTTGACCAACTACACGGAATACGAAGGTAGCACATTCGGGTAGTGGCCCAAATCACAAAAACAGTTGTGAAAAATGCAAAGAGTTCAACACAATGATCTAGAATGCTGAAGATCACAAATAAATGTTGGGAAACGTCAAGTATGCAGAAGCTTGTGTCTGTGGAATGTTTCAAACTCAACTTTGAACTACTACGACATGTGGTAATAAGCCTAACTATGATCAGTAAACTGTGGTCTTCTATTCTTGTGAAAGCGAAGCTAGCGCAGTGTGCCAGGATACCACAAGATAAACCACAGACAAACACGATCCGACGATTATACACGCTCAGCATAACACATTTATTTTCCTACGGCTGGAAAATATGGTAGCTAAAGATCAAGAAAGTGATGCAATTGATTATCGATGTGTGCTTCGAAATATACACATTGAATGAAAATGAGTAGAATATCAACTCATCGTTATGTGTTGTGCACCCCCTGCTACATCCCAAACTCATGGTGGCTAATCGATAAGTTGGTATGAGGAAGGTAAATCACCCAATGTCGAGTTAGAGGTCGTCAATCGCGTTCTTCTTCGACGTTTGGGACCCAATAGCCTGCCAAACCGATGGACACACAGATAGAAACTAAACGGGATAAAAACGGTGCAATCAGAAAAAGTAATGAAGTGAGGTGACAAACGTCACAAGAAAGTTTTCCGCAGACGACGTCTTATATTCATCAGCGACTCGGTGAAAAAGTCCTCGATGCCGATTGTCTCTGATTAGATTTGAACATACTGAAATGACAACACTCTTGTTTGTCTCATGTGCCTCATCTGAAGCTAGCGGATGCTCTATTAGGCGGAAATTACGGACAGCAGTTGCGTAACTAATACGAATTCAAAGCATTGCGTATCCATAGACTTAATGGGATGTGGTGTAAGGAATAGCTGCAATCAACGAGGTAATGAGAACGAAATGGGTTCCCACAAATAGTGACACTAATGGCTTGAGCAATCCGGAGTGTTTGTATGGCGATTAAGTCAGATCGGATTTCAAGTGAAAAAAATTGGAATGATAAATGTCATGGACACTCAAGCGAAGGGGTGGGACAAATTCGCGGCCAGAACAATGGTGATCTGTGAGCGTAACAGGAGACAGTCTGGTTAGGGACCGAAATTCCTACAGAAGCACCACAGGACCAGACGGAACAGAAGTATATAAGAGAGTGGATCTTCTTCGAAGAGACCGTTGTGTATGGGATATCTCAGATCTTCGTTAGACAGCCTGCTACTTCCAAGATCAAACGAAACATAAGATTGTCTCATTTTGCTGAATGTAGAGATGCTAACAAGTGGCGTTGTAGAACCTCTCAGGTGCTATGTAACGACGTCGCCGTACGCATGATGACCTGGCCAGGTGGCCCTGTTGGGTTTATAAGTTCTGGCTATCAGCCGTGACTTAAAAGAAGAAAACCGTCTACTTTAAATTTGCGAGTGTTAGCTGTGCTGAACGGACTCGAAGTGCGACAACCCTGGGCCCACTGACCATTGCCCCGTTAACGATTAAATAGCGCCTGCCTTTGTGGATATCTACGACCGAACAAAAACTCCGCAAATATTTGGGGTGGAGGTGGTCTAGTAGGTAACAGGACACACTTCCAGCACCAGAAGCGGCCAAGCAGAAACCTCTGAGTTGTAATATTAAGGACAAGAGGGATGCTACCGCTACCGATCAACCTAGGATCATCAAACAACCTAGTCGTGCTTAAGCCCAGAACGATCTGCTTACAAAAGAGGCAGTAATCCATCGTCATCCGTGATAGACAGAAGAGTACAAAGGCATAACCATTTGTAAGCAAGAACAGCCTTGAAGAAAACTCGATGAAAGTTCATCTTACAGATAACGTTCTGTTTACAGAAGTAGTATTTCAGCAAACGAGTTTTGGAAATTTCAGCCCGGACTGTGTTACGCACAGCATATTGGGAAAGTATGCGGATTTCTGCAGCCTGAAAATCAGGTTTCGGAACGAACCCACTCAGAAAAAAACGACTTCGTTGATTCGTATTGCCTATATAGAACTAGTGTTTGACATATCATAAACAGTCCTGATGGTAGCTAAGAATTACTAACTGAAAGCTTTCGGAAGTGGGGTTCTCTGTACAAAGAGTTTTCATTTTTCTTAAGATCCAATGTATAGCGTTTTGTGATGTGCCTCCATCTAAACGTGTCACCCTAAACGCTTTCTTTGACTCCGTCGTATCATTTGAACGATTTCAAAGATCGATACTTCATCCATCTGAAGTAGTAGTCTTCTAGGGTTCAACTATTCTCACTGCTACCGCTAACAGCATGCTTATCCATTAACCAATTGAGAGATGAGCAACCAAACAATTCTGGACACTGTGTTTTAAACTGAATAGCATGGCAGCCTTAGGAACATATATACGTCAATCAACTCAGTACGACCTTGAAATTACGGATTCAAGACCTCTCCAGAATCGCTTTGACTTGCATTCAACGACGATGACAGCAGGTGGATTACTGTTGATAAACCATCAACGGCAACGTGGTTCGCATAAATTTCCCATTCAAGTAGTGGTCGCGTCGACCCCACACATCCACTGGCATGTTAAACGTGCTTCCAGAAGCGCACACATAGGCCCATGCCAAGAACGTAAGCACAAACGCGCGATGTTGTAATCGCTCAAAGCAGCTGGCTTGTTCAGCGCGTCATATTTTTGCTATAGAACATACAAGTCTGACGTAGGCAGTAGGCAAACCGCAGTCACAAGGCACACTTTCGAAATCGCAAATCCCGGTTGGGAATTTGCAAACTGTTCACAAGCACAACCGCCTGGAAACAACCAAACATCACAATATCCTCGTTATCACTGGCAAGAATGGTAACCTGGTGGGGACAGTCGGATCCACCACCTAGCTCCCAAATGGAGACAATATTCAATTGAACATACACACTTTCGAGATGATCAAACAACCCGAATTCATCTGCAATTAACTGAATCCACCACTAAGTCAGTATGCGGCCAAGAGGGCAATAGACAGCATAGTCACCTCGCAGACAACAGGACTTAAACGGTACTTACGGCTCAGATAGCAACCCAGTCTGTTCCATTCAACTGAGTCTAAAATGGATCGTTTCAGGAACATATGAACAGAGTAGATTAACTGGATAAGCAATCTAGCCAAGATCACATGCAACATGCTGAGACGATGGCCGACAAAAATCAAGCTGCTACTCAAAAAATACAATGGATCGACAGAAAATGCCCCTGTGTTCAAACCAAATTGATAGAATCAGTTAATGGAATGCGACTTTAAACAAAGACCGATTCATCGTAATGGAGGAAGCACACACGAGCAAAAACATTGAAAGGACTTTCACTCACTCCGCTCAATCGAGTTGGGCACGTGAGGAAATACGACATGTGGGAGCCGGTCCACCGGGCAGATAGCACACTGCAGCGGTAAAATTCCATAGGTTTGATTGGATATCTGAATTAGCCCACTGAAAAGAAAGCAAACGAAGAGGAATGGGTTTCATTTATGTAACTTGTATGATTTAAACTGGTCTGCTTTGACTCTTCCAGATAACAGCAGCCCACAATGAGAGAAAAAACACCGAGGTAGAATGTTCACACTAAGTACCTACACGGAATTCATTTATGAGCCGTATCGCCCAACTTTCAATCAAAGTTCGGGATATCTGGTGGGGATGTTGGCGGATAAGTTACTAAGCCCAAATTGCCGACCAAATAGTTCATACTTACTGTTATAGTGACCGTAAAAGATGTTTGAGCTGGAAATTTGTTTGATGCAAAACATGTGATACTATAGAACACTGAACGGAAACATTATTTTGCATGGCTGATGTGTATCCATATCCTTGACATTAATGCAACTTGCTGACACGTCACACATAGCACATACACACATTTTTACTAGTCGCTTCTGGTACCCGGTCTTCCTGGCATCGAGACCTGTCCTTCAGTTCCCGTGCATACAAATCGTGTTACACTACTCACAAACGAAGCTGTAAGTTATATAACACTTCTCCCTCTTCTGAAGTTGATTGGCTCCTATGCAGCTGCTGATGAATTCTCTCCGACCGATGCAGTGTTGTCTCACGATTGATCGATCTCCTGGCTCGCTGCACTGGCATATTGTGCCACTTTCCTAACACACTCTCACGCACTCGTTTCATCTTGCCGTTCCTCTTGTTGGTGTGTACCGAGCCCCGTCTAAAAACTAGCAAATACGGATCTTTCCGTGTAGGCAGAAGTTTTTCTAAGCCTGGGCTGCTGGCACTTGTGTTTCCGATGATCTCGATATTTCACCTTCTCTCCTGGATTCAGCATTTTAGCTTTGAATAGCCGTTGGGTTGTTGATTGCTCTTTTGTGTGTTCTCGTGATGCTTGCGGATTTTAGTTGGTCCTCTTTCAGCGACTAATACTCTGGTGGAATTATTGGACTGTGCTCATACTCAATGCTTTGATCCACTGGAAGTCAAGGGGTTCTACTGTGCATGGAAATTTCTTCGTGCCCGCCCGAACAGAAGCACAGCGGGCAAATAACACCACTGGTACTGCAAACTCCCAGTCGCCTCCCTTGGCTGTTAACCATTCCTTGATTGTTCAGTTTTTACGTTCGGTGAGCTCATTTGTCTGCGGGTGATATGGTGCCATTCGGATGCGCTTGGTTCCCAGTTCCCACAGAACGGCTCGAAATTCCAGGCAAGGTCCTTGATTTGCCAAGATCGCCTTTAGTACGTCTTGCTTCATCACTATGTTTCCTACCGTAGACGCCTCCTTCGACCCGATCGAACGTGTAGTGTTCTGTCATGACTTGAACGCACTGGTCACCGCCAGCGTACAATGGAAACAGTCCCATAAGATCTACCGACCAAAGTTCACCGATTTCGGAGACATATATTGGTTGTAAGGGCTTCTTGGTTCCTCCACCCCTTCGCTACCACTTTTCAGTAACTGACACCATTGGCAAGGAGGTACGTGGGCCGTCAGTTACTTGAAAATTAGCAGCATAACATCCAAATGGTTCTTGTGCACATTTTGGCGTTGAGAAAGTCACGGTCACAGTAGACACCAGTCAAACTTTTCATCAGTCTTGTTTAGATAGCATTGATGAGCATCCTATTTTACAGTTATCCACTCGTAAGAATGAGACACAAAAAAAAACTGTGGACACAGCGTTTTGTAATTCAAAGCTGGTTGTCGATCTCTCATAAACTCGAATGAGGTTGCTTGAAAACAAAAACGTGTCTTGTCAGATTAGCACAACATTATACTCTGTCTTGACGGAAGTAGAAGTGTCCCAATTTAATCGACTGTCTGACTGAAGATATGCTGACACATTATTCACAACCGGAACACTGCCCTGTTGGATGAAACGCAACATGCTGTCTCGTGTATCTTCCGGGTTGACATCCACTCGTAGTCTGTAGGTGTTTTCTAATGCTAAGTGGATACAAACTTTGCGGATATCGCTTTGGGGTCAACATAATTTGGTTGCAAGAGTGGAGTTATAACTATGTCAACACTAGCTCACAGAGTTTTTTCGGTAAACTTCCGAAAATACAAACATTCTTGTTTCGTAAGTGACATTCTAGTGTATCATTACCTTACTCCCAAAATTGTGAGGTGTGCTTAAACGGAAGAAAAATATAAATGAAGAAACTGTGATATTTACATTATGTCGCGAGTTTATGTAGGGCACACCGATGCACACTTTTAACAGTTCTGGACCCGTCCGGTTAGAAAAAAATACACTGTTAATAACAACAGTGACAATGTTATACACAATATTCGCAGCCCCCGATATTCCGGTCACTTCAGTAAGAGTGCATTCTTAAACGGAAATGAATTCGCAACCAATCGCCTAAGTCGGACAACTAACAGATTTCCAAAACGTGTCAGGTTATGACCGAATGCCTAATGTTGGCTGTGGAACACACGACAGAATGTATGATTAAATTGGAGAATATCAGCGACAAGTATAATAAAAATGCGAGAAGTTTTGATGAGACATAACGCACCCAGATCAAATCAATGCAACCTTCGATTAAGGGTTGCCTCTTTTGAACACGATTTCGATTACAACGAAAGCCATACAAACAGAGTTAAACGTATAGCAAAAAAAAAGTTGTCCGAAATATTGATCTATGTTTCAAAAAAGTGATTTATAATGGTCAAACAAAAAGATAAACGTATAGGCTAAAAAGAGCAAGATAAACACGAGGTCCAATCGTGCACATATTCAGGATAGTACGTGGTGTCTGGATCACACGTGTATGAGCTTTCGATGCCAAAATCTCCCCCCGACGAACATACAGGTTAAAATGATGTTCAAACTAAACGATTCGAAATCCTCTGTTATTGGTTATTGATATACGTAGTTGCTAGCAGGTCAAACGAAATCGATGCCCGAGAAGAACTGATTGCACGTTTCCAGACTAGCCACTGTATTTTATACAGGAAGGATCAGGTAAGCACAACATTACATAGGTGAGAATGTGGTTGACAGTGTGGACGTGATAATTCCGTCGTAGTCTGCTTGAAATCAACGGCGCAATGATTAACAGGGTTACAGCACGAGCACATGGATGCTCTAGGTGTGCACTCTGATAAGAGCACTGTATATTCTAAATAGAAAGCATAAGCAATAGTCAATAGTGTTCAAACCATAGTAATTAAAAAAAATAAAGCACTGTTTGTGTCTTCACTAAATTAGCTTACCGTAGTCCATGGCACGTATCAACAGCCACATAGGTGGTTACCAGTTCCGGTCGATTTGGGTTTCGACGCACAGTACCAGTGTAGAAACAATGATCCAATTTCTAAAAAGACAGAAATGTAGTACATCATAAACGGTGTATGATAAAGCCGTTCCACAAAAACCTTGGATTAAAGCTCGAAAGAAAGACTATGGATAATGTGTCCTAATAACCTTACAGGATAACACGCAAAAGAATCATTGGGAAATTTTTTTATGAATTTGGTCGTTTCCTCTGCGACTGCTAGACTAATGGTGTCAAGGCACTCAGCGGGGGAAGCTACTCAGAGGATAGGGGGCGCGTGTATATGGATATAACTGCACAATAGTGTTTTCACTAAATGTTATCAAAGAGTATAAAAGCTCTACAAACGTTGTTATGATCAAGAAACGACAACAGACTTAGAGAAGTTTATTGCTCACAGCACGTGGGTGTAGAATCAATAAAGTTTAACACATCTGATCCACACGAGTTCGTGTATCATATATACAAGGTGATACGACAAGAAAATCACAAACATATTGTCCTAAAACCCAGAAAGGTCATAAAGCTGACCAAAATATCGTTGTGTCACCTGAGTAGTGCACCGAATAGGACGCCTGAAAGCAGTCGTCCTTGAAGTATAGTCAATCTATATATATATATATATATATATATATATTTATGTTAATAGCATCCGTCTATTCTAAGAAATACTGGAGTACTGCCTTTCTGAAAAGATATTACAACCCCAGCTATGGTTCAGTAATCCGATCACGAAAAAGTGAATTGTATTGCAATTGTAACAGGTAAATGCTTCGTCTGCTGTTGTCTGGGTCCGTGCTGTTGTCCGAATACTGGGTTCTGTATTTCTCTACCATCGCTGATTACCTTGTCGGTCATCCTCAATCGTATTTGTGTTCATACTCATCTAATATTTACGGACACCGATTCCCAGAATATCGTGTTCACGGCCCCAACCTTTATGCCACGTATAAAGACACTTTAGGGGAGCAAAACTAAACATGTATCTAGCATACAGCAGAAGACCAGTTCACTATGCAACATGACTTAAGGAATTCGGTCATTTTCTGATAGGTCCGCCAAACCACTGCAAGTAACTCTGACTAAGTAAAACGAGCAGATGTGGAGAACCTGTCATGTACAAGACATCCCAGTTTGAGACTGAGTGTTGATAGCTGAAACGAATGTATAAGTAGATTGTGTTTGTGCGCCGTTCCTAATGAGTGTGTAAGGTTTCACAGCCCGTTATTTAGCCATGCCGAAGAACAAGAAACGAATCAGTGTGGCTATTAGATCATTCGCCTTAATGCGGCTAAAAAATAATAGAATGAGTAAAATAATCATTAAACCACATCAGCAATAGACAGGATACATGCATACAAATCAAGGGTGTTAGGGCGCTCAACCTGTGACCGTCCCAGGGAGCCCCCATCGTGAGAGAGAAGAAAAATACCACTTGACTCAGTCATAACTAGCGAAACTGCTCAAGTCTGTTGAGACTTTTTATACCGCCATGTACATGTGCGATCCTAACTCTTTCTCATGATGCGGTGGGAATGTATGGACATTATGTGCCCTGTAAATACCTTGTACTTGTCGCCCTAGCCGCACCCCGTTTTGAACGCGTCTTTTGGCTTGCCTCGGAAGCGAATACGGGACAGTCGCGGTACTATTCGGGACGAGAATCCGAATTCTGCCAAGCGCATTACAATAGCAAAGACGAACCAGCGTACCGTTTAGGAGAGTTTACAACAAGGGGCACAATCCAACAACATATCTTTGAGGACTGCACGCCAATGCTGATGACTACAGTTCGCGCAAAACTCAGGATTAGCGGCAATCTAATGATTTTATTCGGTTAATCAACTTGACTTTTGTCTAATTATGGGATGATCGGTATGCTTCTTATTCATCATATCATCATCACCATAGACAGCAATATATCAGTAGTTCATATTGATACTTAACGGTCGGATAACCGCAAAGAAGAAAAAAGCAAACCTTGTATAGGAAGAGAGAATTAAAAAAATGACCGTCTATATTCAAACATTCAACATCAACGTGCCTCCACCTTGCAGACACACAACCGTGCCGCAACTAAAAGTAAGACGTTATTGGCAAGACAATCGCTTTACGGTTTTCACTGCCCCGCGTCATTCAATTCACTCACTTCACAGAAAATTCGGACAAACAACCACAACATTCACGCCAGTGAGGTCGGTTAGCCGCCATCTCATCTAAAGTCTCAAGCTACCGACTCTGTGAATCGCAATAACCCCAGTCCGGGAGACAAACTCGACCAACAGTGTCCAATCCCTACGTGAACGATTTCATTTCTGAACGCCGTCATCATCTGTCCACCTCACACCTCATGCCACTCGGCCCCAGCATCGGCAAAGGGTGATAGGTGTGGCAGACGACTAGTTGGCATCCTTAGTACATGACCTAACTATCTAACTATGTGCAGATGTAATGAATGAACGAAAGAACTCGTTTGACAATCATTACCAAATACCCTCTTCCTAACGTTCTCGTTGCTTACTCGTTGGTGCGACACGACACTAGCGATCGAACGCAGACATCGGTGGTCATATATGTGAAGACGGTTCACATCCTCTGTCCTGAGTGGCGAAGTCTCGCTGCCGTACAGTAACACAGTCCTCACTGTTGCCTTACATACACGACCCTTAAGACTCACACAGAGACCTCTCTGTCGCCATAGGTGCCTCAAATTAGCGAACACCGCCCTAGCCTTGGAGATACGCGCTTCTGTTTCATTTCCCTAGACATCTGCCGTCGCCGCTGACACAGCTTCTCATTCGGGTGTACATCAGATTGCAACTTGCAAGAGCTACGTGTGAAGACCTCCCATTACTTGATTCATATAACTTAATGATCCGTCTCGAAGTCAATGCGTAACCAATTTTCGTTCGGTCCTACATACTTACTATTATGCACCTTGGTGAATGGAGTGGACCTAATTCGAGCCGCAAAACGTGGTTCCTGTATGGTTCCGGGGAGTTTCTTTCCCGCTGAAGGCATCCAGTGGAGAAAAAAGCTCCCATCTCGTAAACGTGTTTCCTAGATGGAAGTGCATTTATCTGCAGATGGCACTGTAACCTTTTTGTGCTGAAATTTCGAGTTCATTATGGGCATGCTTCAATCTTATTACCAACTCTCCCCGTTCGGTGCGTCGCCTACGTCTAAAGCTACATTCGAACAAGCAGTAGCAGTGCGAAATTCATGTCATGTTGTCTACTTTATGAAAAGAGTCATCGCGAAAACTATTACGCGTATAACGTGGATCTCTCAGTCAAACGTGCTGACGTCATCGGTTGGTACAAACTAAGGAGAAATACTCGTTTCGACCATCGGAAATAAGATCGCACACACACACGTAACACGCCCTGCAAAACGTAAGTTGTGAGATGGAGAAATAGTGTGCACCTGTGTGCTCATGTACGCGTATGAACAAACATGAACATGAGCATGGCGAACGTGAGGAGCAAGTGACAATCCGATTGAAACGGATCGCGATGGTCAAACCCCAAGTATGCAAACGAGCAGTACGGGTGATTGTAATGAACCCCATTGCCAACAATATCATAAGCAACAATGTATGATCAGAAAGAACTGGACTAGAGATTGAATTTGGAATGAAACAAAGGGTGGTACTGGAGGAACGAACAACTCAAATCCTTCAATTTAACAACAGTTTGTAGCGGGGTTGTGAACGAATGTGGAGAAACGACAAACCCAAAAACAGGACAGGAAAACAACCACATGCATCAGGTGATCCAGGATGAAAGTGACGACTTACACAAATGAAAGTTTATCAGGGCTGTCTCGACTTTCATGCAAACCAAAACAACGTGACAATCATTGACCAATTCAAACTTTCAAACGTCACCTTGTTTAAGAGTGGTTACACCCAGTCCGACTCATTTACCGTATTACTCCCGTTTCGATATATCTCAGGTCGTGTAACTGTAGTATGCTACGTTCAGCAATTCAAGTATGTTAACTACCACGGTGAACTGAATCAGAGGCAGTTGAAAGGTCAGTGTAGCACAGACGTACACAGAGAACTCCACTTACTAATTCAAAAGGTAGCTATCTTGTTGAGGATATATCAGAAAATAGATCGGCCTAGTGTCACCAGCAAGCAGAAACTGACAGTCAGCCATAGAATGGGCTAGCTGAGTTAAACAGTCGGCTAAATCAAGTCTGGTGGCTAAGCCACGATCCAATATCAACATGTTAACAACACTGTGGAGGGAAAGAAGAGTATCTGCAACATGACTGAGATAGGCACGCCAATTAAGTACAACATTCGACCTCAAAAAACGTCTTATCCCATGAAGTGATCGGATTCAGTACATCAGTTTCGAACGCCCATGGTCACTCTGAACACTGTGGTGTAGGCGTCAAGACACAGTACGATTTCGCTGCCCACGTGATCACGGCGAACACAACTCAGCTAAGCAATCATTTGACCTCATCCTAACTAATAAAGTACTGAGCAGCAAGGAGTTGACTTAGGTACATTCGAAAGATCCACTCAATTCAGGTTTCACAATCTGGAACTAGGAAGACATGGCAGTTAATAAGCATGGAAACCAGTCAAACTTACGTTTGAAGCGAACGGATAGATTTGACCTTCCAGGTTTCGTTGATAGTACAGTGTGGAATAAGAATTCGGTTGACCGAAAATACTGTGACCGTTAGAAAAAACGAGGCAAAGGGTAAAGACTGACGGTGAGAAACGGGAGAAAAGAAAAGTCAGACATAAAAGTTACATTATGTATGCCCAAATCAAATGCCACCAGAGAGTCGAACATTCGTCAGTCGGTAAGAGTCAAAAGTAACCGTGATTTCGGTGATAGACCTTGCTTAAATAATTCGATGTTTAAATAATGAAAAATCGTAGTATAAAGAGAAAAATTTCGAATAGGAAACAGTCATCATATGCGAAAATTTCTAACAAAAATAACCCTGCTCGATGAGAGATACAAAGAAATACAACCGAGGTAAAAAGATGTTTACATGAAAAAATGTAGAAAAAGGAAAACACTGAACGAGTGATTTCTTACCGTCGATTTACCAGCGACCAAATATGCAAACAAACTGTGAGTGTTATAATATGGTAAATCAGTTCAAGTCAGGGACTGCGAGGGATAGCTAGGATAATTGAGGAAAACGGACGATGTAAAAGACAATCATCCCTAACACGGTCGTCTGTCTGCAAAATACAGGTATCTTAACAGCCCAAGTTTACACATCTTGATGTGCCGAATTGAACTGCAACACTGACCCACCTTGCCCTTCCATCTGAGCTATTTTTCTAATGAGTGTGTGATAATTAAACGCTACCAGTGGCAGCTTGATTCACTATTCAAAATGGCAATGGTGTACGTAGGTACGCACATGCCAGGATTATGTTGAACAGAATACCCACAATAGTCTGTCCCAAGTGGGTCAAATAAGCATATGACGAGCACATTTTCCGACCACGCTTTCTAAGTTAGCCCAACGAGACTAGGCCCCAGGCCGTATAGAGCAACTGTGATGTTTATCGCAAACAATCCACAGGGGATGACTGAATGACGCGTCAAATCGATCCGTTTCGACTCAGTCAATTCACGTTTGATCTACAGAAGACGGACCACGGTATATTCCGAAGGGGGTTTTATACCTTCATTTGATTTATTTTCAGTTAAACAGAGAATGGGGGCTAAGCGTATAACGGTGACTCGGAAGAACTACTGTTCGTAAACCGCCACAGATTTGAATTTAGGCCAAGACAAGAAAATGGCAAGCAGAATACGTGACCTGGTTCGAACCAACGATGAAGCCTCGTACACCTGCAGACCATAAGCATCATCTTCAGACGTGAACGGAGAGTAACAAATAATCGGGAAGTTAGACGATTATGTTTTGATGATCACACGCAGTCTACTGTGTCTCTTGTACTGAATATAAAACCCTCAAGTCTGGTTATCAGTTTCGTCATCTGAGCTCATCAGAGGTACGAATGAACATCTAACCTGAGCTGTGCACACCCAGTGTACCGACATTAGGCTTGCAGTAATCCAACTTCCCTTCTACTGCCTGAAAGCCAGCGGAGACATCTTCATCGCTTGTTCAATGGATGTGGTTTACCTAACATAATTTCTGGTTCTCAGCTTATTGCGATTCGATAGCCAGTTCAGTATTCACAAATGAACTGTCACTTTAAGCAAATCAGTGACAGATTCAACGCAAGTTCAAACTGAGACCGTTCGATCTATCATCAACTTCATTAACAGTTCAAAAGTCAACAAACCACCAAAGGTCGTCCGTCGGATGCGACAGCTAGTCTTCCATACCAATTGTGGAGGTCGACCGAATGCCGAAACAAATATCACAGACAAGCAACATCATCATCAACACTATCGACGAAAACGACAAGGATAGCAACAACAAGCCTGATTATTCGTATGTGACACTGCAACTAAATAACCACATCCTGCAGTAAACATAAACAAAAGAGAGAGAGAGAGCAATCGAATAACGTGCATCGTTCAACAAAACCAACACGGTCTAATTCAAGCGTAGGAGAGATGATTTATGAGTCTATGAGGTGTGGTCCAAACACCGCATACGCAAGTACTGTCCGGTGGATGAGAAGCTGCTTAGTCATCATAAGGAACGCCCAGTACAGTTCCGTTCACACAAGCGTGTTGATGTTAGGTGATAAATGCGGATGTAGATATCTCTTTTGATGATGAAGTGAAACGATATGTACCCATTCACACGCGTGTGCATGCAAATGGATTAAACTGTCTAATCGGACGGCATCGGTTTCCGTGCCCGAACAACAACACCTCATATCATGATTGTGTGTGAATTAAGGTGGGTGAGTGCATGCATGAAATCTAGTAAAAATGTTAGAGGCGTTTAGCCAAACGTTGAGGGGGGTTATGGCGCCAAAATTCCGCACAGATGTTCATTCTCACATCACCCTAATAAAGGGAAGATAGAACGAGGCTAACAAGTCTGAAACATGGACAAATGAGGAGAGTCTTTTCTGAACGAGTGGCATTAGAAATGTTCTATAACAGGTAGCCTCGTTTGTGAGTAGTATAGTATGAACATTCGGAAACCAAATAGCAAGTCCCAAAACCAGGAATACGATGGAACAGAAGCGACTATTAGAATAGTGTGTACGCACTATGGGGGATGCACAACCAGGGCGAATTACAATGTACTGCGGTCCAATATGTGTGAATACACGTCAGCCGTGCAAATGAATGTTCACGTTCGTAGTCCTATGTTTCAACGTAACCTGTACGGGACTTCATGCAATAGATAACTTCACAGGCCAAACGTTTTTGCGATCATAGCAGCAAGAAGTTTCATGGAATTTGGACAAGTTGGAAACTTACTCAGATTTGTGAATTTTCAATTGCACATGCTGCCGATCGGGTAAATGAATCCAGAACTTTGTACTCATGTAATACGTACCCTGAAAACAAGACGCAGATGAAACCACATTATTGTTATCAATACGTACATATATGTATATTCAATGTACACGTCAGCTGAACTTATGAACAACAAGATATGGACTTTATCAGAGCGAACAGCAAGCAAAGACGTTCAAGCAACAGGAATATGTACGTTGTCTCATCCGGTATACAATCAAATGAGTGAAATGAAATGTGACTCCTTGACTTAACAAAACACGAGCTAAATATCTCACTTGGAGGTTCTGATGAACTAAACTGGAGATTCAACTTCTGTACTTCAAGATGCTTGTCGCCTGGTGACCCATGCAGGGTCAACAGTCAAATGGATACTGTCAGGCTGTCTAAATCAAAACAATAGCGGTCGCAATAATTGGATCTCGAAACAACTACCGTCGTTATCACTGAACTGCCATGTACTTGATGAGGTAAGCAGATAAAAGTGTAAGACTCTCTATTAAATAAAAGCTAGTGAGCTGTACTCAATGTGGCCTTGACGGCGGAATGTATAACGTAAGTTAACACAGACAAAAAACTGCATTCGTCGAAATGTGAAATGGACGAATATCATTGTGGGAGTATACAACCAGTTGTTTGCAGGTGTCATTTCAATTGATACAACGATAACAATCTAGAAAAGGGTCAAATACATTCCTGATGACAAGTAGATCAATGGTGAGTCAACAAAGGACGTCGATCTGCCTAGCTTTCTAGAAGACAATATGCGAACTGTGATGAACATTTTGCATGTGGAGGTAGGTAAGGGTGGAGTGAGTTTTCTGAACCGATTAAAAAAATCGCGCTAACTATGACTCCCGCTCAATGGTTGAACACCTATTCAGAATGTGTTGTTAAATCATACGAGCTCTCGCTGAACGAAAACCTCAACCGATTAGCACACACTCTTGCTTGCATCTGAGCAACTCACGGTCCGCATCGTTAACTTTGTACATCAGGACAAGAAAAATCCTAGTCCAGTTTAAACCTGGTTATTCAACAACCGAGAAGTTGCGGGTCCAACTAAAAGTACAATGTTCATTTACATAATTCAGACGGGTCCGTGGATATTAACGGCAACAGAAATGAGAGTCGAGACCAGGCGGTAAAACCTCCGAAAGGAGTAAAAAGGAAGCAAATCTAGGACGGTCAAGACCAACTGATAAGACGCATGAGAACCTGTGACAAGGCAGTCTAAAGTAGTTCGTAATAATCACGATACACAGCGAAATGGACCTATGTTCGGTTAAAGTTTTCGTAATCAAATAGTCTTCTCGAAAGGGGCTAACCGAAAACTCTACCCAAATGTGAAAGCTGCGAGCAAACGTAGACGGTGCCCAATGTGTGTTGGGCGACAGCTACTGAGCAGTACTGAGCACTATTCACAAATGAATGTGAATAAGATAATTCGGTCACGCTCAATGTGAGATCAGGATGGTTGCGACACATGAACGTAAACAGGAATCTGAATCCTGACTATGGACCCATAGACAGTGTTAAGTTCGAATTGCAGAAAACACCTAATCTGGTGCTTTTCTATCAAACGGGATGACAAAAGCATAGCATCACCATTATAGACAGCAATACATCAATGGATCACACTAATGCATAACTGCCACACAACCACGAAGAAGAATGAAAAGCAAACTCTGTATAGGAAGAGAGAAGAAAAGAAAGGGAAAGGGAAAGGAGAGGGGACCTAGTCACTAAAAATAGCTACGTCTATATTCAAACATATAACATCAACGCGCCTACATCTTGCAAACAAACAACCGAGGTGTAAGTGAAAGTAAGGCGGCATCACCAAGACAGCTTCCTCACGGCTTTCACTGCCCCGCGTCATTAAGTGCACTCACTTCACAGACAACTCGGACAAACAACGACAACATTCACGCCACTGAACTCAATTAGCCGCCATCTCACTGACGTCTCCAGCCGTCGACTCTGAGTGACAAGGGCCCCAGCCCGTGAGACGAACCTGATCTACAGTTGTCAGCCCAATAGTAGTAGTAATTTAAAACATTGTGTTCCCTTAATCCATTTAGTCAAAACAGAGAGAAGACATATATCGCGAGATGTTAACA
>LUCH01000586.1:45411-60368 GCA_013368495.1 Paragonimus heterotremus | reverse complement strand
TGTTAACATCTCGCGATATATGTCTTCTCTCTGTTTTGACTAAGTAGTAGTAATGTTTAGTCAGTATCAGTCAATTGTTTAGATAACTTATCAGGAATAAGCAAGTTATCATCTCGTAGATTCGATTAACTCTGTACATGACTGCAATCTGATTAGATAATCATAATCAGAGTAAGTAACTGGAAATAACCGAACAAATAAACAGTATACCTGAGTAGTAATCAAAAGATGTTGTGGCCAATCGTTTCGGTTTGGCGACTCCGTCACACATTGCAAATGAAATCAATCATGTAGTGGACAACCCATAATCACTCCCATGTGCAAGATGACTGGAATTTAATCCCCAATCCTGAAGAGAAGTAGTGACCTAACATTTATCTGCCTGACAATCATGAACTTGTACACTGCGTCAATATGTGGCCATACCTAAGTAACCTGCTTCAACAGAACTTTGAGGTAAACGACTCTTTTTCAGTTTCTGTTTTGCAGTCACCCAACCGTACCGAAAGCATAAAGCTTTCGTTGAATTTTTAACGCTCGAAAAAACCGCGTCATGCAAATGCACGACTGTCTCAGATACTTCAAAATCAGGAGTTCAGTTACTCAGTTTCTTTGGGGAAGGAAGTGCCTCAGAGTTAAACTAGATTTAGAGTCTTTTGAAACCAACCAGTGAAAACAACAAACGTTTAGAGGAAATAACAGAAGACTGAGTAGTACCAGTTTTGATAAGGCGGACCGAATCACTCATGAAGATTTGATAACCAAGGTCTACGCACCCTAGGTACATAGAACGTCGACGCCAGATATGAAAAAAAAAACAATCACAACGTATAGATAAAAACCTCGCGAGGTTTCAGGTGCAACGAAGATAATGCAAGCAGCGATTAGTTAAGGGAACTGAAGAACTTCCAAACGATGCAACATTCAAATAACTGGAAGCATAATGACGCTCCAAAGCCGGAAGTTCAGCTCAGAATTGATAACACCATGTCCACCAGTTATGTGAAACAAGCCAACACATGTATCCGTGCTTACTAGGCTAGCCCGTTCTGGTGACTGAACGATTCAATCAATTAAGACGGGAGAAAGTTCAGTGAGGATACACTGCGTCTTCACGAGAATGCATCGGTTCACACAACTTCAGAATCAAAGTTTGTCATTCCATAATCGGCTGACTAATCAGAACTGACTCTTATCTGTTTCTAAACTAAAAAATAAACACACTGCTTTATTCAACAGTAAAGTAAATCAGGACATACTACATATACAAATGATAACACTCTGGTTGAAAAGTGCTGAGCAGTTGTGCGAACGATATGAAGGTACACCAAGCACATTACGTTTGAAGATGAAAGAGTTCTTTTCAGCACCAACAATCATTTATTGTTTTTGTAGTCCTATGGGTCTTCTAGTCAGCCCCTTTCGGAAAGGATCACTAGGCCCAAAAACCGCTGGTTAGAACTCGTAAATTTTACATATTCTTGACACGGCCAGGTTATGAACTTTGATCCAAGGTCTTCTGAGGCAACTGCGCTGACCATTGCACCGCCGAATTCACAGTAGGCACGGTCGAGCCCTCAGCCAAGTCCGCCTCTGAGTAAAACTCAGATTGCCCGATCGCCTCGAGCGGACAGGCACCAACTGTCTTGTTAACTAAAAACGGTGACTCCACTATCCAAACTTTTATCAAGTCGAAATCACAAATCAGTAAACTTGCTGTTTTAGTTACAACTAAGTAGTACGTGTTTTGGCTTATATACATTGACCACCATCCCGCTTTGTCATGATCGTGAGGTCCGCAACTGCTATCCTTCGGTCAATATGCCGTCATGTACAGCAAGACCAAAACTTTTGAAACAACCCTAATATTACAGATGAATTCCACTCAATGGGTAAAATTCAAATCTAATGATTTATTTCAATGCGATCTCCGGATGTAAAAAGTACGACCAGATTCGAGTGGTGTACAAATAATGGTAAATCAAGATGCAACTAATCATCACTAGTCCACTTGTATCACCCACATCTCATTCTCAAGTTGGGTTATAGGTGCTCAGCATGATTATGCGAAGCAGTTGCAAACACATAAACAGTATTTATAGTGGTTAGGGTCAAACAGTCTGAAGGTAAGGTTCAGGTCTCAAACCAGATGAGTAGTTGAAAAGTGAGTATTATACACGACACCGAGGTGCAAAACTTGAATGAAGAAAAACAAGTATGCTGACAACCGTTTTCTGTTTCTGCATCAGCAAAAAAATTGCCTTATTGTTTACACCATAAAAAGTTTGTTGTCATGTGATTAATTGAATCAGAAGTACACCGTGTAGTGCTGAAATGCCGAAAAACGAGCAAAAAACAACCAGGTTTAGAATGGGTTCGAAGAGGCAATCTGGTGATTGAAACCCCGTGACGTCAACATCGGGAAATATTGCGTATTCAGACTGAAAATCTCAATAGACTTTTACTTATACTACACAAGGCTAGCAGGGTCGTACTGATCGACGGCGATCGCGCCTGCCCAAAACACGTCACACATATTTGACGATGCTTACACTGATGATGTTAGGCATGAATTGGCCCATAAATCACTTCATTACAAGCAATGTATATCTATAGTTCGCACTGACATGCAGATAAGAGTGGGTGTGTGTGTATGCGGTACACATGCCTCAGCAAAGTCAAATTATGCTTGGTCCGCAAAGGTAAGCTTCGAAAACTCATACAGTGGAAGACATCACACCCGGATATGAACGTATGCACGTGCGTACGTTCATATATGTGCCCGGATAAATGCGAATTACCGTAGGGGGAGACTTCGGTTGACTGTCCAACAGTTGTGTTTTAGCAGTCCAGCAGAGTCAGAGATAAACAGAACGTCAGAGGCGAGGTGTGTGACAACTGAAGCATACAGTGCAATCACCGATGACGGAATGTAATGGTGGAAGACGATCGACATGTGGGTTCACATACAAATCGGTATGTGACGTAATGTTCGACAAAACTAAAGCATACAACATCAATGCTAAGACGCTCGAACAACAAGATAAGTTTCATGAACAGGAAAAGATCGATTCGCAAAAACCTTGATGAACGCTGTATAGTTTACAAGAGCCCTTCGTTAGCACAAACTTGACCTGATTTTAGATAGCACACAAATGTAGAGACATTGCTTTGACTAGCGAGTCACCCGATTTCTCAGGAAGGAGAAGTTGTCAGTTACCTCATTTAGTGAACACTGTCCCAACAGAAAATATGGATCGATGATAATAAATCATTTGATATTCAATGTTACTTTACATTCCGAATTCATTGGAGTTCGTAGAACAGCATGGACGTTAAATGCACTTGCAGGAATTTAGCAGAAGATAAATATGCCATAAGAACCCAGGTAATTCAGAATTTACGGTAATATAAGTAGTATGTGTTTATCGATCGAAATTGGTCGTAAGCAAACGGCCGGGTTTCGTAGCTGTTGACATTTATTAGGGATACGTGTCCAGTGAATCAGGATGACTAATCACGCCATATGTATGCTTTGGGCGAGCACATAATGCAAATTGAACGTCGCCTACAAGTGACTGCAAATTTTGCAGTTCCACAAACTTTTTGTCACTGTATCTCCTCTGAGCATTGATCACAAGCAAAAGTGGCTGAGTGGTTGTATAGAATAATTAGGTCATATCGAATGTGATGTCAACGGTACACCGGTCAACTCATTTATCCCATGGAGGCGTGGCCGGAGACTGAACTTTGTCTGTAACAAGGATATGTTCCATTGGCAAACTCTAACAAGAGCGAGACATGAGTCTAGTGTTTCTGTTCGAGAGAGACTGGTTGAAATGTCCAAGTTGCAGTCAACTGTGAGTTAGTTCAATTTAAGTCATTCAAAAACAACCTTTAATTATCAGTGAATACATGATGCCAATGCAGCCGGTAAACAGGACTACTGCAGACTTTCGGTTCCAATCATGTGATCATCTAACAATTACGTTCAGGGTCCGCTACCTAAAAATTACACCAGGAAACTGGCAACAGCTTTTATGTGATGAGCGACTATGAACGAATGAAGCTGGTGGTCGACAGATATACTGGATCACAGGTCGGTCAGCCAACAATGATAATCAGAAACGGGCGTCCCACTGGCAAAATATTCGGAAAAAAATAAACGAAACCGTTTTCACGGACGGCATATGGAACATAGAATAAGAATCCACTCCAAAGTCAAAGAACTAGTGATTATCTCACAGATCAGTCGAACAACACGGATGATCTCCAAAAAACGCAAAGTCCTGCTTTGGAAGATCACAGTCATCCAAAAAATGTGATGAATCAAAGCTGAAACTGTTGAAGAGTACCAAAATTACGGTTTGGCCGACACTTGCAAGTTCACTAACAAGTAAATCGCAGTCCGACATCCGGGTTGACACAGTGGCAACGACATCAGCATGGAAAGGTCATCGGCCCCGACTGGCATTCAGTCAAACTAAGCACCATAAGCACAGTCAAACAATCGTCATAGAAACACATCTACATACATGTACACATGCACAGACAGGCAAGCTGGAAGCAAAGCTCTGAAAAATGCCGGACAGGTAAGCGCAATCAATGTGGCTGAAGTAGCAACAATTTGGTAAGAACTATCTACGTATAAAGTCAGACAACCGGGCACAGGGAGGTGACACCTACCCGTCTGCTAGCAGTAGATGTGCCGTATTTTGAGCGATTTCTTCTGTCCTGGAACGGGAACATCATCACGAAAGGTCGTGCCAATGAAGCTAGCAGCAAGTGGTCCGCTTGCAAGGGAGATTGTAAAATGGGATCTGTAAAAAATTGAGAATGTTATCAGTAGGAACAAATGGAGAACGTCTGTCTTTCATAGATAAACATAAGGATATATGTAGTCCATCGACTAACCATAACGTATCCTGAACAAAATACCTATAGTTAGTCGCACAAGACAACAAAGTGTTCTTCAGGACCAAACAGAAATTACAACTTCATTGAGCACATAGAGTTCGTAGGTGAACAACTGAGTTGAACCGATTGAGTATTGGTAACGGGTAGAACAATAAGGCTGAATAGACGAGACACAAGCAGTAAGAACAAAAAAAGTCGTCATCACTGAATTGAATTGGAAAATTCACTTGGACACACGCAGGGTTGACAGAATACACATCAGTTCCCAGTACAATACGCAGTATGGGAACCAACGTTTGAAAGTATACATATATATAGATGTTGACTTCAAACGGCAATTCGAAGAAGTTTGGGAACCTGATAGTACAGCAAATCGTCGATTTCACAGAGAAACAACAAAAACAACAAAAGCATTAGCGATTCGACAATTCATGTCCTTCTGTCCATCCCACTAGAAAATTTGACCAAACGAAGCAGGAGACAAGCGCCAGATGTGCAAAGGAATTAGCCACCCAATGTAGGAACAGGTGCATCTGCGTGCGGGCGCACGCAACACACCCGACAGGCACTAGGAGGTCGATGGTGTGTATCAACAGACCCCTTCCGCACAGCCAGTCTTTAACGGCATCTTTTCTAACCTACCAGTTCTTCATGTTTGCACCGAAAGCGGACAAGATTTATCGCATAAACAAGAACCGGTTTTGAAATCTTTCGCTTCGTCCCGAACAAGTCTAAACAAATGTATGCACACACACACACGTACACATAAGCTGCTGGCAGTGGTCATAACCAACAGATTTGTGTATGCTGTTTAGACCGTATGTCACCGTGGCAGGGATAATTTTAATCCATGGCAATCTGAGAAGGAATAAAGAGTACTGCCCGCGACTGAGAATGAATCATCCAGACATACTAAATCCACAAACACAACATAGTAAGAGGCAAATCAAAAATTTGGAAAATACTGTACCGACGTAAAAGGTGGATAGTTAACCAAAAGTGTGGTATGCCTTCTGACATGAAAACATATGGTGAAAGAGATGATCTCTTCATGACGATGACGGAATTGGTGTGTCTCAGATCAATGAAATGTAAATGGGGAAAGAATGTGACTGAAATGTCATTCAAACGGGAGATCTCACAATGTAATCAGAATGAAATGAACTTGAACATAGTTGGGCAGATTCACCTGTTGCTGACCACCGGTAGGTAAGTGAATGGAGATGAAAACAGTAACGTGGTTAAGAGGAATTATGAAATCAAGACAAACACAATCTACGCAAGACATAACACGTGCACGTTCTCTATTATTACGAACAGCTGTGACGTCTAGTTCTGTACGCAGTACGGAACAAAACAGTGAACCCATGCTAGGCTGTTTTATTGTAGCACTCTTAGGGGAGATTTCAAAAATGTTGCATATTAGTGGGAAAAACATTCCGTCCAGTCATTGACCTACATGACTTGTAAGACCACTATTGTACACATGCATTTCTCAAACGTTTCTATCAAATGGCTCGTGAAGTAAGCTGACGAGGACGCCACGGGTAGATTCCACAACGGTGGACATCGCCCTAACCAGGTCAATAACACTCTACGCCAGCATTATTCAGCAAACCACTGAATCCTAATTGCGACCCAATGTGTCGTGTGATGGAATTAAGGAAGTTAGTGATCGACGCCACGTTGAACGAAACACGGACATGTTACGGTTGTTACATGGACACTATCAACCAAAGCAATAGAGCCCACTTGAATTCAAGTGTTCTGGTTTCCAAAGTATGGTAATCCTAGTGGTCAACATGTCTGAAATCCACTTACACCACCAGTCAGTATTTGATTCAAGTGGTATGCTGACCGATGGATTGTGTGTGGAAATGAATATCACATGTGAGTATGTATGCAAATACGTGCGTGTGCGCACACAAAATGACCTCCGAGTGCCGGTTGGATTTAGGTCGAACAACAGCCATAATTCACGTGGTTTACAACCGGACCCACTAGAACAGACATTCAAATCGCTCAGGAAAATGTACACCAATAGTGTTTGTTGTTTGTAGCTTGCCAAGAAACATAGCGGTTGCATTACACACACAGACAGAGATGACCTAAACAGAGCGCACATAGATGTATATCGCATAGGTGTGGCAGCGGATAGAGTGGTGGTGACCAGGGTATCAAACCGGTTGCCAGGGTAAGCTACATGGCTGAACAAGTGGTCAATGTCAATAGGGGTGGGAAAATCAAGTCTGGGTTAGAATGCCCAGATGAGAGAAGGATAGAATAGGAGTGGCGGGCATAGCCTGCGGACAAAGTGGGGTGTATGTCGTATGACAAGTGTTAGCAAAATTAGACCAACTAGTCTGGAATAGTGTCGATGAATCGGAGGTACCATTTCTGTTTTTGCGGCTTCTGAGGCTGTCCTGATGGAGTGCGCGCAAACTATAAGAAAATCAGATATGGAAAGGGCAGAGTTGTCGGTAAATATACGGTGATTTAGAAGTAAGTATCCCTGCCATAGACTCTCAAACAGCACCAAACTTCGTTCCACTCCAGAGAAAGCTCTAACTTCAAGAAATTCATTCACTAGAACTTGTCAAAGGTGCTTGTGATAAGTTGATGCGAAGGTGAACTCCGACGTCCCGTGTGCGTGTGAATAGTCTGCTCGATTCAGCAATACAATTCATCATACATTGTACGTAAGTTAGTTACCAATCTTGAACACGTAAATGAACAAATACATCGCCTGGGACCTGATAAGATGACGCAGTGACTTAAGCTGTTGGTTTCGCTCGCAAAGATGACGAAAACGAACTAGAAAAACAATATTAATGAATATTTAGAAGCCGTTTGGATGTAAACATCCCCAACTTGGAGGACGACGTTCACTAACTTTGTTCAAAAAAGCAGTCACGATACGAAGGAATCTTAAACACAATGTGGTCTATTTCAAACTGTTAGTGGTTTCGAATAAGGATCAATGTGTTGATGCCCAGATGACCAACGTTACACGTGACCCAACCAGAGCAGACCACAGTGTTATTAACTGACCAAATCATCCCCAATTCGGGGTTTTCTGAGACAGGTGACGACGAACGGCCGCGTCGTTCATATGGCAATTTTGCATGAAGGTGGCAGAAACAACCACAGTCGTAAACGTCAAGTATGTACACACCCGTAATAATGACATGCTTCAAAATAACACAGAAGAATACACCGCACACAGGTATTGACATCCTTCTCTTAAACGATAACCAGATGTCTTCCGACATTACAAATGCCAGGAATAACGTATGCCACTGTTGCCCTGGTAAATGCCTCGCCGGTGATATCGCCCGGATGATGTGAACAAAGTAGACGAAAAGATCGACACTCTGAATTGGAGCATATTGCAATAACTGGCCTAAAAATAAAACCCTCTCAATCATATAGAAAAGAAAAGCGTCTAAAACAGATCATTCTATTCATTTCGTTATGTCTTTAATGCCTGCTTTGTTTTGGCAGAGGAAATAAATGTAATCCGCATACTCCTCGGAAAAAGCTACACATCAGTGTTAAAACGATTCACATAAGAGACCAGCCCGAACCAGAAATTTCAGCTTAGGATATGCAAAAATAAACGTGAACCGCAGATCCAAGGAATTCCAAAGATCTGACGAGGAATTTGCATTTCAATGTAAAAGCGGTCTAGTTTGAAATGCTAATTAGGTGGTGAGAAACATGTGAAACCTGATATCAAGCTACACCCAACCTGTGTTCAATCTGACTTGACAATGAGACAGACTGTAACTGTCTAGGTAGATCGGTTCGTTTGATGTTATACGACACTGGGAAACAGTGGGAAACTGAATCGCATTAGCATGCTCACATTTGAGCACAGCGATATTATTAAAAATAAAGTTTATCTTTTGTTTACAAACACACGCACAGATGTGTTTTGTAAACTATGTCGATTGATTCAAAATATGACACATTCTAAATATTTGTTCTTGAATGGTGAAAGCACAACCGGTAGAGCGGATAAACCAAAACGATCAGACAACCTGAACATTACTAATAAGTGGATATGATCAAACGGTAATGTGCGAACATTTAACAATGCTCAGCGAAATGAAAATTTTCACTGATTGGTCAAGTTGTCAGTGAGATAAATTACGCTAGCCAATAAAAACTGTAAGGGAAATGTTTTACTAATGATGCCCATACATTCATTTATAGCCTGTTTGTCTATTGACAAGGTGTAGGCATACTGATATTGAATACTTCAGTATAGATATAGTTGTTTTCAGTAACTAGGTCTCCTCTATCCTCTTTCTTTCTTTTCTCGGTAAGAGATTGAGTTTTTCTTCATGGTTGCATCAGGGAGAAACACCAATGTATTGCTGTCTGTGATAATGATAACAATGAACATGGAGTAAACAGAACAATGGATCCGTCCACGTTGGAGAATTCACGTGAGATGGCGGCTCATCGAGTTAGGTGATGTGAATATTGTCATTTTTTGTTCGATTTGTCTATGAGTAAAGTGCACGTAAAGAAGCACGGTAGTGAAAACCGTAAGGAAGCCCACTGATTAAGCCTGATTCTCACATACACCTCGGTTGTTCTTTTACAAGCTGTGATCATCCCAATGTCGAATTTTTAAGTACATACAACAGTTACGTTTCTTTACTTCTCCTTCTCCAGGCTAGGTCTTATTTCTTCACTACATGATTGCACGGCGGTTGAATAACTGTACAAGTCACTGATGACGATCCAAAACACAAACAGTAAAATCAATGTATACGGGTACATCGCTCCGTGAACATTGATGACTTCAGGAGAAATGATGTATTAAACTTCAATACAAAAGAAAGTATACCAGGACAAAGAACTAAACCACATAATCATCAGTATCGGTATCGGTGTACTGTAGGCTATAAATTACGCTCACCTGTAGCGTAATCGTTTAAAAGAGAGTAGAGAGAGACCAGAGGAAGAAAATCTGACGATGAGAAAATCCCTGTCGGAAACTAACCAGCTGACATTAAATTGTCCACAGCCTATAAACAAGCCGAATTGTAGGTGAGAGCACTGTGGCATCTGTACAACGTTTGCTGCCCGACGATTATTACTGTCTTACCTAATTAACTGTCAGCAGTTCATAACGGCAGCATTCATGCCACTGAACTCGATTAGCTATTGTCGGTCACAAAGTTCTCAGACTGTAATTTACGAGTGCCGCGGTCAGCGAGACTAATCTGACCTCCTGCTAACTGTCTACATTTATCCATCTAAATTCATCATATTGTCCGTGTTGCATCTTATATCTGTTGGGCAAGGTACCGACAAACAGTGCTCTACTTGACAGACGATTGTGTGACATCCTTGGCAAAATCACCAAAATACATGAATTCTCTGAACAAGTATTCGACACATATCGTTAACTGTCTGCTTCCTAACCTCTAGGTTGTCCACCCGCTGGTACCATCCGGTAAGACTGATTGATCACAGATATCGATGGCTAAAAACCTGAAAACGGTCTACATCTTCTATCTCAAATAATCACACAGTATAATAGCCCACGCCATCACCTTATCTATCTGACCAAGTTTCAGATCAATGTCTCTCCGCAATCAAAAATGACTTAGATCGTTCCAGCATTTGAAACACGAACTTCTGCTACATTTCCTGCTACCATTGACTCTGTCTCCAAATTACAAAAATACTTGATGATAACAGATATACAGCAATTGCTATACTTGTAAAGGTTATTACGTGACCTGAATGTAACACTTGCATACAAAGATTCAAGGGGTTGGAATGTTAAACGAACGAACAACTCTCTCTATGTCTAGCCACTCTAAAAATGTCGTCAGATAGTTGCGACTGCTAAATCTCGAGTTCAGACACCATTGTGTATAAGTGGGAGAAGAAGAAGATTGACAAAAGTTACCAGTTTTACAAGGTGAGGCAACAGAGCAACCATATCAGTTTAGAGAACCAACTGGAAGAATAGAAATGGAAATATGAACGCCATATTGCCAAATAGGGTTACCTGTTGTCATTGTCCAATAGGGTAATCGGGATAGTAAGACATTACACATCAGTTATAAGGTTCGCGAAAGTGTTGTTCAAGATGACGTGAATTAAATTATCACAAGAGGTAAAGTGGTAGGCCAAACTATCAAGAGACAAACAGTGACTACATTCGGCCGTTTCTTGCCATTTTCTGCTAGCTTGAACAATCCATAGTACACATGACGGTGTGCGACGTATGACAGAGAAAAGAACAAGAAGTAATTTCAATATCTGAAACAAAATTTCTACGCGGTCGTGATTCCGTCTCGGCTATCAGTGAGACAGATGGTGGTAGTAAGTAACATGACCCTAACGCTCAACAATATTTCAAAGAACTGGCCGACTTGTGCAAAAATGTAAACTTCAGTTACAACAGTAAACGTGAATGAGACCCGTGAAACAATTTCATGTGAGCTAGCTATGTCGTATGCAGGGAATTGAGCATAGACGAAATCAGTCGACAGTTCTTCCGGAGGGATTGGAACCTAACCCTAGGGGTCTCACGGGCCCGGTACCATAACCTGCTCAGTCGAATAAGCACACAAGCGAATGTGTGTGTGTGTGTGTGTGTGTGTGTGTGTGTGTGTGTGCACGCGCGCTAAGGACCACACACATTCAGAAAGCAAATCGCACATGATTAAATCGTACTAACCCGAACAATCAATCACATATCTGTGCGCCTAATTGAGCGGCTTGACCGACGTCGAACAGTCAGACAGACTGAGAGAGAGAGAAGGAAAAATCCTTTTCACGAGCCGAAAACAAAAAAACAAAAACAACAAGACCCACTGAAATTGCTCGCGGCAAACGGTTTATTGCTGAGGTGAAACAGGAGTCAGAATGAACCTAAAATTGATGTTGATTTTATGTGGCCCACTCAAAACGTCAATAAAAGGGTCGATGAACGGTTTGCTTATTTTGTCCGGACTCGACAGCATTGTGTTTCAGGACTGCGATCATCGTGGTACCAGTCAAAAAACATACATATACGAATGAGTTGAAAAGAAGGTAAAAACGGTTAAAGTGAAGTTTTCTTGTGGGTGAATATTAAAAGACACTTCTAAGTTTGATCCTTGTGGACTGGAATGACAACGAAGTAGACTGTGATCACTGATCTAATAGAATCAATTCAAACAAGATAATGCACACTGTCCCCCCCCCCTCAGGAGAGACAATTAAGTTCAACGGAGATTTGTACGAGGTGTAAATGTACTTTGAAACAAAGCCATACATAGTGATGACAACGTAGGCGAGGTGGCCCAGAATACTGACACATTGACTGTAGGACGGATAGGTAGAATACAATTTTAAAAACATCAGTGAACAATCGTTATTAGATGCTAGCATGAAACCTACCCCCAAACGAGAGACACTATTTTTGTCAGAACCTGTTGCAAGTATGAATGGGGCGTTTCCCCCCCCCGTCCCCAAATGTTCTGGCTTAGCCATAGTGTAAGGAAAAAATGTTTATTTCTCTTGATGATAAAGTGGATAAAAGCGATGATTCAATCGGTTCTACTGCTATCTTGTGACCAGTCATCAGGATTGTTGGATAAAACAGAACAAAGAGGACAATAAACGTCTGTGTCAAATGGGGGGGAACGTAATAAGGAAAACGTTAACCATTTCTGTAACAATACCTTCTTTTACAGAATTTACAGTGGTTTAAAACACTAGAAACAAATGTTACGGAATTCGGATATTAATCATGAGCATATGTTCCAATGTAACAATTCTTATAAAATAAAGTTCTATTAGTCATTGTATCACGCTCACATCAATCGGGTCCTATAGGAACAAAACGTCCTCAGAAAGAGCAGAAACACATGCGTGATTCCAGGAAAGTGTCTCTGGTAGGACAGAAAAGGAGTGTTGTATCCTGAAAACAGGTTAGCGACTACATACAAGTGATGTTCAACTTTTACGTTTGTACATCAAAACATTGACATCAGCAGATTCAATGTGGTTGACGAATTTAACCTGGTTGAAAACCTATGAAAACGGAATTATAAGTTGAAGGCAACAATATGGTTACTGTATGTTCTGCTAAGAAGAATAAAAAATTTGAGCACTACTCACAAGAAGAGGTAGGACTGATAGAAAGGTTACCAATTAATGTAACTTTAAAATGTTTGTATGAATTAGATTCCGTCGAAAAAATGTTGGACGTAGAGTATAATGGTGTATAAATGAATGCAACTGACGAAATCAGCAACCGCGGAGAAGCAAATCCCAAAAAATGCTGAAAAACGAGAACAAATAACTCGACAACAGAAAATAAACCCGACCACAACCCATTAAATATATGAGATATTGAAGAAAGGAAGAAAGCTGAGAATAAGTCCTGTGTATCGAAATAATCCTGATGACCAAGTTACCCAAAGATTAGGCCTGGTTGCTAAAAGTGTACGTTCAAACTGCGTTTGAAAACGTTAACTGATGATGATGTCATGGAAGACTTTGGTAGCAGCCTTAAGATTGGACTAGAATAGATGCTGAATGGGTGTTGCCTGCGAGTCATGTCTTAGAACGAAATCTTACGGATGGTGGTTTAGGCTGGACAAAACCAGACTTTGAAACAGATTATGCAGTTTATGAAGGAAAATCTCAAGAAGCAGTCCTTAGATTTTCATCTCAAAGAAGGGAGTGGTGGAACGCGTTATTTCTCAATATGATCGTACTAAAGAAGTAGCAGACCGACTGTAACTCGACGGTTAAACGTTTGCTTGCGGCTATTAGGTCAAACTAATACCTAGGTCAACATCGTAATAATCACCTGACATAATATCAATATGGTTTATAAAGTATACAGTACAGTGTACGCATGCGGGATACGTAGATAACGTACGCAGCATAATCCCCGATCTCGACAGGTAAATATATTCACCATTGAACAGCTCAAACATGGGCGAAACTTTATGAAGCACTTCTCCATGTTAAGGCTGTAAATAAATAGGAATATCGACTTGCACGTAAAAATCAAAACTCCTACTACTCATAAGTAGTACAAGCAACCGACTTGATTGTTTTAGTAAAGCTGCTGGCATGAATCTCTGGTCGATCACTCCTATCTGATGAGCATAAATTGTAAATTCGAGAATGGCAACAGGCTACACTTGTGTTTTTGATAGCAGCATGTCAGAACAAGTGAATACTTTTGTCTACCCAAGTAATTACACATGTTTTGACCTAAACGTGGATATAAGATTGGCGGTTGTATTTCAAAGACCAGAATGACGTTCGTCAATCTACACCGCCTTTGGTGACAGAAAAATGTGAGTCGTTCGATGGAAGAGTGGATGCACTGTGGTTGCTAAACAGTCCAGCCGAAGCCCTGACTTTTCACAATTGGGTCTCATCTAAAAGCTGATAAACAGCCTACTCTAACGGAGGGTGTGTGCCTATTATCCGTCCTCCACAGTCGTTTGAGCACGATTGATCATGTATGTGCGAGCATCATGTGAGCAATGGGTTTGACAAAAATAACCACTGGAGACCTCAGTCTGAACATTACCATATCTAACGCAACCTCCCGACATCGACTTTGATGACCTGAACAGGTTCTGTGTACCTCATTTCACTGAGTCATTCATCAAGCTTTATGTTCCAAACTCAGGGTTGACAAAGGAAGGTAGTGTAGAGGCTAGCTAATGACTTGAAATTGAGGTACAAAACAACCAGCGTTGACGCTTACTTCCGTCAGCTAAACACCCTTCTTAGGTTGAGGACCCAAGGATCCAGGATAGCGACGATTAAAGAGGTTGTCAGGTAAAACACAGAGTCGTAATCAGTAGTACCTGGTAGGGAATTTGTTATACTGAGTACACATTAACCCTGTTATTTCCCCATTTTTCCAAAATTGTGTGGAAATACGTCTGCTCTTATTCTATGTATTGTCATATATACATTTATGTTGCGTTGACACTTAAACGTTCAGATATTGTGGTGGACTGTCAGGCAGGTGGTACGAGCATTCCAAC
>LUCH01000586.1:33113-44083 GCA_013368495.1 Paragonimus heterotremus | reverse complement strand
GGTGCGCATACACGAACGAAATTCGGATGTTGTGACTCCCATAGTTGGTCTATTTCCAGTTAGGAGGCCAACAACTCAGACTGCGAAAATGGTTTACCAACCGTATAGTCGTCTACGAATCTGTGTTTAGAGATCAACACTGGGTAGTAAGCACTGAAAGATAAGACCAAACAATCGTAGTTTCATACAGTGAGTGCCCCATTCTAGCTGCAAAGTCAACTTAACCAGTTCGACCAACGGCCGTTCTAGCTTGTCAAGTGAGAGCGAACAGTATACACACATACACACAGAGATGATGAATGGTTTCGGTTTGATGAAAGTGTGATTGACCAACCGTTTGACAGGATAATAAGCATACACACACACACACACACACACACACACACACACACACACACAAATACATCATATGGTTTATCCTGAATAATCGGTCAAGCTTAACTTCACCAAAGCGGAAAAACTGTTATGACAGTTTAGACACTGTCAATGAGGGGGCAGCCACTGTCTTCGGCATAAGACCTGATATTCCGCTTAAATTATACTTAAACACACGCAATTCACCTATAAAGAAATGGTTCAGGCAACAAAGAGTTCCAAACGGACACAGGCGAAATAATGGAAAACTCAATGGCAGCGACGAGGAATGACAAACTCACGCGGTTCAGAATCCGAGTTCTGGTTGTCTTAAAATGTTAACTTATCAAAGGCTGAACCACTTTGCAGTAATTAGCCAGTATCCTGAGTGATGCGTAAAACGCACGCTTTGGAGGTAATTTACGCAAAGTTGCTTACAGATTGGTAAAGCGTAAGACAAATACGTATACCATAGAAATCCGTTGAAAATAGAAAGCGATGGGTTATATGTAACGCGGATTTTAAGTCTGAAGTGTAACTTGATAGGCAGTTGCGATCTTTCATTAAAAACTAAGAGGCTGGTTCACTACCACCAGAGGCCTTTCCAGTTTACATATCGCGAAAATATTTACTTAAACATAAGCAACATAAGACAGCTAGTGATAAAACAAACAATGTAGTTGTAGTTAACAAATAACCGAAGAAATGTTTTGATACTAATGTGGAAGTGCACTCCTCCCTAAGTTATAAAACAGCTCCACTAACCAAACTGATTGATTCATCAAACCTTTTCAGTCTTCAGCAGTCCCGAATAAGTTTACTCACTGTTTTGTGAATCAGGCTTTTTGATGAAAGACCTTGATGAACCCAGGAAATAGCCGGGCACCACTTTCCCCTCCTAAGTGCTACGTAATGAACAACAACCCGGTGTAATAAACGAGAATCGCTGATCGCCCTGAATAGCAAATTGACGATGACAACGCCGAATTCTAGGGGTATGAATTACAAATCAGAATAAAATAATGTGAACATGTTTGATTCCAAGCGGCGACATGTAGTAATTTGATTTTGTGCACGTTCTCTTAACAGTGTGCTCCCTGACAAGCGAAATCGAACACCACGATGCTGATAATGAACATCAAGTAGAAAAATGACTATACGGCGACTTGTCACAAGCTCAAAAATTATATGCAGAACAAGAAGTCATTTGAGTCATACAACTGACGGGTTTCTTGAAGGTGGTCACCGTCTGTTTGGCATATGTACTACTGATCAATGTCACGGATTTGTCGTTTGAAACCACATTTTTTAAGTAGGAATCGAACCCCTAATTTGTGAGAACATGATGATGTGGATGTAGAAAGTTATCTGTCAAAAAAACCGTTCACAGTAAAGCGTTTGGCCTGTTATGGTCGTGCGATAAGCTACTCGTGGTGCATCATACGCGACCAGTTGGCAAACGCATGTGTGCAAAATGCCAACATTCGCATACCTACATATCCATTTTAAGCAAATTTTGCATGCGTTGAAAACGTTCGAGAAGGTTAGACTTCCTGAAATGCTTAACCGACTGACCACTGGAGACGTTCATCAGCGTATATATCAAATGCCAAATAGGTACTGAATAATGTTACCTGTCATATTCAACTAATTTTACCGACAATAAACGGAGAAAACCAGGTCACTAGTCTGTGTTTCCCGGATCATGGCAGTACTTTCAAACTCGTAAACCGAGCAACCCTATATCAACTATTACAGAGTGACTAGACTTAAGTAATCCACTACGGAAGTATCTCACCAAGGTTGGAAAAAAGTCATCATCCGATAAAGTTGATAAGCGTGTGGCAGTTTCTGCCACGTCTAACCCGATGCTATTTTAACACGGATTGTTGACAAGTGGTTAAACACCCGTAATCTGTCTCGGGTTACCCGTGAAGCGTATGGGTGCTCTGTTTTCACTTATTAGCAGTAATCGCAATCAGTAACTCAAGGAGTTAGTCGGTCAGGGTGTATTCACAGTCATATGATAATCGCTGGGATTTACTTGATGTCACGGCGTGCATTATCACCGTTAAACATATGAGACATACGGTAGCTGAAATTCCGTCTTTCGGATATGTAAAGCAGTATCTTGACCTGACTCGAAAAAGTTACTAGTCATTTGCAAGAAGCTTGGCCGAGCTGCAGTTTGTCAGATCAGAGACAAGTATCTATCATTCAAAGCGGAACTTAGTGATATATAACTTGCAGGTTACCAGGTGACCGGTCTGAAACGAGTTGTAAACAAAATCTGTCGGACTGTCCGACACCGTGCCTGACTGGACTGACCACTTAGGTGTTGCAACAAACAGCTGATCGCACACGTCAAGCGGTGCGAACTCATGTTTAGTCAGCTGATACTGGTCGATGACTGACTTGGCACAAACGTCGAAGTGAGTTCAGTCAAAACAAGCGGATTGATGGTGATGGAAGAATCTTTGTTGTCGTAGCCGAAACTGGACAGCGTACCACGTATTTTGGAATTAGGGCTACCCCTCTAATTCACAAACAACGTTTAGGTGGGGTGTGGTATGGCCACGACAATTGAGTGTCACCCGTCAATGAGAACCGTTTGTTTGCGTGTTACACCGCCACTATGCGCTACTCTCGGGCGAGCACGAGTGTCGGTGTGCGTGCACGTGCGCGTTTGACAAGATGAGTCATTGTGATAGAAGTGCAGGCAACAACAAGGAAGCCGCTAAAGTCATAGACATGACCACGTCAAAGCCTGGCTGAAACACAAACACCACCGGAGTGAAAGGCTGTAACGCACCGCATATGGAAAACCAAACACACACACTGGCAGATGGAATTTACGGCCGATAACTTTTATCCAAACATCTGTTCGTGCGTCGACAAGTGATTCAAAGTGCGCCATAGGTAAGGTGGTTTGCGTGTAAAGAACACACTGGATAGATGAACAACAAAAGCAATACCAAATGCCCGAATCAATATAGTTGGCCGGAAAATACCCGTTATATTCACTTCGATGAAGTTGGTCTATAAGAACTAGATATAAGAACCTGGATAACAGCGTTATCTCTAGGATCCGATAACTGCCGATTCTAAGGCAGTATTCAGTAATGTAACCACAGCCTGCGTCGTAGCCTCAAACTCGACACTATAGACTGTAAACTGTAGCAAACACGGTGTGCACTTGTAAAAACTGTATGTTTCACTGTTTATTCTAGCAAATAAAAATGGACACGACTTTGACATGATTTTCTCAACGATAGACCTTATCAATTCCTAGCTAGGAGAATAATGCATTCCGGTATAGCCTCACGAGGTAGCAGTCGTTTTTCTAGTGGCAATTCCTCATCGCTCATTTCACGTTTACGCTTCGAAATCTCAGAGGTAAGGCTGTTCAAGAAATCCTGCAGGGGCAGTCGATCCCCTGGATCATTTGGTGGATTCCATATGAGACAGTGGGACGGGTGGGTAATCGAGTCCAAATGTGAAATTTCTGAGCTCCTGGTGTGGCTTCGTAGCTCAGCTGGTAGAGCGCTTGCCGCGTTGAGACATGGTGTTTCTGTCGCTGGTTCGAATCCAGCCGAAGCCCTGACTTTTCACAGTTGGACCTCATCTAAAATCCGGTATAGTTGTTTACGATAGGGCGTACGAGAGAGGAACAGTTGTAGAAGGTTTGAATAATTTTACGTGATGGTTGGATTTTGAATCTTTTGAGAGTTGGGGAATGAAAGTAAATTCTCAGTTTCTTCAATGTAAATATGTAATGAAAAATTGTCCGTATATCGTAAAAATGTTTCTTGGAAGACGATGGTTGTTTTAGCGATTTCTTCTCAGATGAATCACTTCATATGCATGGCCTGCGGGTATGTCATTCGGACCTGAGGATTGCCTCCCTCCTTCCGTTATTCGTTTCGTATTCTACTATCGAACACACATACACACACATCATGCATATGATAGTAAGTGACCACTTGACGAAATCAATCCTAAACATATAAGATTGGGGAAAAACTTTAAGTAACATTAGAATCAAAGTAGCGCGGATACTTCATTGACGCTACGTTCGAACACATGCGACTGCGTTGTTGCACTGCTATCCCGCGAACTTCAAGTAGTCAATATAAAGTGTAACAGGCCTCCAGTTTACAGCCCTTCTGTGGTTTACTAACTTTTTTCCTCCAGAATCTAGATGATACCTCAAGAGATCCAATCGTTGACTGAAAACGGGTATGAACGTAGATTTCGTTTAAGTTGGCCTACTATTGCTAATTGCACTAGGGTAAGGGCATTTATGGATTTCAATAGTAGATTTATCGGGCCAGACTACCCTGCGTCATGTTAAAGATGACAGACTTAGCGCCGTATGGTAAATACACCTGTTAATTGTGTTCATCACTTGACCTAAGCATCCGGTACGCCCCCTAACCTTACGAGATATCAATCGTTTTTCTAGTGGCAACCCCTCATCGCTCATTTCACATTTACGCTTTGAAATCTCAGAGGTAAGGCTTCAATGCCAATTGTCTTATCACGGTTCGTGATGGTTCAGAACGTCCGTGATTCATATCTGATCAATCCGCTCGAAAAATAGGGATACCTTGTCTCTCCATTTGGTCGCTAGATGAGATATGCTCACCGTCCGATCATAACAGCGATAACTCGTCCGCTTAACTGTACCCATCAAAGCGCGTGGTTTAACGGGAGCATCGAAAAATTTCGCAGGATGGCTGGACATGTAAATGCAAATCGTGTTGAAGATCAAGAGGACTGGAGCATAAAGCAAACACGTAATATCAAAACATGCTATTGTGATGACAAATGACGCTGTTATCAATAGTGTGCACGTCCGACAGCATAGTCTATTCTCGTGTTCCTAAAGGGTAGTTACTAGCGTCTAACAGTGGTGTGAACAATACTGAAACAGAGAAGTAAGCTTGATGGAAAACGTGATGATAATGGTCGTTGCAGAGAGTTGCACATCGAAGTAGCGGTTATTGTACACGTTAAAAAAAGCCGCCGGTCAATAGCATAAGGTTCTAAATAATTTGACCGTTCCCATAAAATCGGTCACTGTTGAGGAATGCGCAATACAGGAAGGGAAATATAGTTGTTCACTATGCACAGTTAGAAGCCTTGACTATTTGTGAGTGGTTTTGCCATGATTGGAGAAGTAGCATACCTAGAATACACGGAAAATTATGTCGGCATAGGTAATCCACTCCACCCAAAACAAGACGCAAAGGTTAAGAGAAGTAAATGAATGATACAATACCGCATATGAAATAATACATCAAGATAGACTCTGACAGTCTTAGAACACACTAATCACATGACCCAGTATTTGGATTACCAGACCCCTATCAAAGCGTCAATTCTTTAGGATGGTGATTCCCATGAGTAATTCAGGTTCACGATATGTTGGTCTGCAACTGCCATACAACTCCCGCAAAAAGGTGCCCACAGGTCAGTGAGGATGTAATCGATCGTTTGCACAGTTTAGATGAGAAAGTCACCAGGCTGTATGAGTCACAGGCCACTTACAGCCAAATTCAGTAAAGGGCAGCAGAAAGCACACGGACCGGGACGTGTGCACCCCGACACTCAGCCAGACCAATGAACTATCTGGCCCGAGCGTACAGGTCCACAATGTCTGACCTGGAAATGAAGAAAACACGCTGTATCAAGGCCTCATTGACGCATACATGCACACAGCTGAGTCACCGCCTGGGCAGAGCGAACCAACAACCTGAGGGCTGAAACGTATGCACGTGTGCGTTACGAGAGTGTCAGGTGGACATAAACGAGAACTTGAACGTCAATTTCCCAGCACTGCATGGGGCCTCAGCGCCAGTAGGTAAATGAATTAGAGAGCCTGTCAGCCTGTAAACAGCAACACACACTCGTAGCGGCAGCAACTAAAACGGCCGTAGCAGGTGCTTGGAGGTGCAACCCATCCCTTGGGACTTCAGCAGACAGGTAAGATACCTTTCGCAGGTTCTCCATTCACTGGTGAAAGGTCAACCATCAAGTGGTTATGCGGCGGTGGAACTGCATTCGGCCGACCTTTCACAATGGTAGTTGTTTGCGAAAGGACGGTGTTAGGAAGGCTTTAAACACACACACACACACACACACACCAGTGCCCACTAGACCAAACACAAAGTGACAAAATCTGACCGAGAAAGTAAACCTACTACAGTGTTTGTCGTCATGTGACAGACTCACCGGAGTTGAATACATTGCGGCCGTGATCGAGACAGCTCAGAGCTCGAACCCGAAACCTCGGGTGTGTTAATCAGCGATGTAATCATTGAGTTGCCTAGGGCTCATCAGAATAATACCCATTCCTGAATTGTTAATTTGGAAAAAATCGTGAATGACTATTACATAATATTACTGATGAGTAGTCGGGGATTTGGTTAATTTCAAATTGAACATCACTCACAATTGATCGCAGCTGTCGCATTCCCATAGACGTTCCAGTCGGCCCCTTTCGAACAGCAAAAGCACTAGACTCGAGTTTCGCTCTCATTAGAGCTCGTCAGTAGTGCATATCATCGCCACTGCCGGGACTTGAACCACGGACATGCTGTTCATGAGGCAACCGTGTTTACCACTGCGCCATTGACCTCACGTTAGGCACGACCGAATTATCATATGTGGACGCTCAACCACTTTCGCTTGTGAGTAATGATCAGGTTGCCCGATCGTCTCGAAATGGAGACACAGTTACTGTCTGTTAACTCCAATCGATAACCCCATGAACCCTCATGAACAGCATGTCCGTGGTTCAAGTCCCGGCAGTGGCGATGATATGCACTACTGACGAGCTCTAATGAGAGCGAAACTCGAGTCTAGTGCTTCTTTTCGAAAGGGGCCGACTGGAACGTCTATGGGAATGCGACAGCTGCGATCAATTGTGAGTGATGTTCAATTTGATATTACATAATACCCAGTCTTGTGCAACCATTCACATCGCCCCCATGTGTGAAACGGTATTCATGTGCCTGATGACTTTTTAATATTGAAACATGTCATTAAGGACATTCTGGCTAATGTTTGTTCCGATCCGCACTGTGTACATCGGGTTCAAGAATGGACATCTCAATCGATCAACAAACCTTAGTTCTCCAATTCGCATATACTCCATTGGATGGGTGCGTACAGTTGACAAGACAGTCAGTTCTCATTGGCTACGATCACAAGAGTCGGAAATTGAAGTATCATCGCTTTTCGAGGCTAACTATCAAACCGAGACTCCACAGTGACCGTCCTTTAATCAGCAACTTTCGTGTAAAAGTCCGAAGTTTTTATCCAGTAGACCAGCGATCTTTTGAATATCCCGTGATATAGTGGACGATTAACGGCTCACTCACATAGTCCAGCCCAGCAACGGTGACGACAGGAAGGAGATCGGACGTTCATATGGTTTTATTTTCGCAAGTGTCCGATTCAACCTGCACAACACGCACCGTTCCCAATCGTAGATCCAATGTTAAACAACTGAATTATCGGGGTTCTTCGTCGGTCAAGAAGTACACCGGGAATGATGAAGTTGTGGAAGACGAAATAGAAACTAGTAGCTCCAAGCCTAAGGCAGTATTTCCTAATCCAGATCACTTCTGACGGGAAGTAAACAGCTCGTTAAACCTTAAGGGGAGTGTGTATAAGGCAACCGTAAGAGAGATATTACTCTACGGTTGTGAAAAATGGCCACTCAGGACGGAGCGTGTAAGCAGTATACGGACATTCGACTGTCGATATCTGCGTTTAAACGTACGTATAGGGTAATATCAACAGGTGAGCAACGATGAAGTTGGAGACGAACATTTTATTGCAAGGATCAGGCAAGTTCATTCACTCACTCTGTAAGAATACGCAGACTAAAGATCAAGTAATACATCAAGTACATTATGCCAATGTTCAGTATGGAAGGCATAAGATTCCAGAGACCGTTTTCGGAAGAGAACCCTCATAACCCACTGTCTGTAGTCAAAAATGTTGAGAGAGAGAGAGAGAAGACGGCTAAGTAGGTTTAGCGGTGTGAATGACTCATGTCTGTTTGTCGTCACAAGTAGCACAGATCAGCAAAGACCATTGTGACGTCCGAAATAAGACCGCCGATTTATCGATAAGGATGATTAAAACGCCCAGACTCGAATTTAACGGCGCTTCAATCCGAGATGTATCAGTTAGATGAAAAGTAAAAGCTGTGACTGAATGTCAGTGATGCTCAAATTATAACATGTAAAATCATCAACAGCACGTGACTACTTAAACAGGAAAATGCTTAACAAGTTCATTCGGGTCGATCACCTTGGCTTAATTAACACACTCCGATTTCATGATGACCGGCTAGAGTCAACAAGACAGTTACTGTCTTCATGAGGTGAGTGGGAGATCTTAACACAACTCATAAGTGACTATGACTTTACAATTTGAACACAACTCACTCCCTACCTACGGCTCATACATTATGACCGGTTGTTGTTGACTAGATAATCTGCCTTTACAACATAACGTATTAGCTGCCATGCAAAAGGCTATGTCGAACGTAGACTACATGGCACTGGCAGACTACCCTAACCTAGACTGGAAAGGTTGACATAACTGGGGCCACTTCAAGAACAAAGTTCCACATTGGAGTTTTGTTCTTGTCAAACTTCACAGAAAACAAAGCTTCAACTTATACCGAAATAAAATCCCAATAACAACCCAAGAAATGACAGTTGAAGAGTTAAGATATCCTAGCCACCAATCGCTACACAGACAATCAATTCGCCAAAGCAAAAAATCTCGAACGGTTACGTAACCGTGACCACTATGCACAGCAAAACCTCGTAGTAGGTGAACTGAGGACGAACCGGTTTCTCCTCTCAGCGCAGTACACCCAGACCCAACTTGAACACCAAATACAATTTGCACATGACTTTTTCTTTCATAGTCTGTACTACGGCAAGTCAGTGGATTTAAGCACAAGAAAGTTTCTGTAGTCACGATGAAATGTTTGCCGTGGTGAAAAAGTTGGCTGGATGCTCATGAATGGGTTTGTGATTAGCATCATCATAAATGAGATGACAGTGTCAAGGTGGAGTTGGTAGAGACGTTGTTGATGAACAAAATGTGGAAGCTCTTCTCGCGATTTGAGTTCCTTTCATCCCAACTGACATATTGAAATCAGAGGTGATTACAGTCCAGAGAACGTCTAACCTCAACTTTTGTATGTGTAAAGTGAGTTAGTTGATTACCACTTTATTGGACCGTATTTTTTATCCCATGCTTACTCCTTATTCCGCCTGATAACAGGATCTACAACATTTGAATGTGCACGCGTCTCATAGCTCAGAAAATAAACTGTTCAGTTTAGAAGACAAAAGAATTTGAAGATAATAATCGTTAAAAAAAGCGCGAGTAGGAACATTAGCAAAACAGTCAGCTGCAAGTCAGAAAACATTAATGAAATGCCAAAACTTGACTTAGGGGTTTGCTGAAAGACCAGCTTCCGTCTGTTTAAATGAGGTCCAGGTTGACAGATGACTGGTAGATCTCATTGCAGTTGGCACTTTCAACTCAATCTGTAACTCGATAAACGAGGTAAGCATGAGGGCAAACAACGATCAAATGTCATTGTGTGAACTACCCCTAACGAACGGTTGAGGGGAAATGTGCGGGCGTATGCAAACATCATAGACAGTGATTTATGATCAAACAGACCGCATCAGTGACCAGCCCGTTAGTTAGAATGAGAAACATGAGGTATGATTTTGCGGAGTACGCTAGAGGGCATAGGTTCGCCCGCATGGCCCGCACAAACGTGAGTCCTGGAACAAACAGCTGCCTACTTATCCGGCCGGAGGGAGAGTCTAATTCGCTCAAATAGGATGACACTACCCACATACAAGAAGAAACGAGATGTTTGTGCAAAGAATAGGGGCAATCCACCCGGAAGATATCATCAGTGTTCGTGTGGATAATTAACGGTCGATTAAGTCGGTGTACCACAAGCTGGGTAGAAAATTCACTTTCCCATCAGGTCAGCTTACTAATGCACTACGAAAGTTATAGCAGTGGACACACTTAATCTGTTGACCACAGAAACATCATCCTAGTTTAATGATAAGAGAAAACATAGGCATGTAATCTACTTACGGAAACCCTATAACTAAACTTAAGCAATCGACATCAAAATGCACTCAAACAACCGACTTAAGGACAGTAAAATGGCATTGCAAGACAGCTTCTCTGTTACCCTCACTGCTCCCGGCATATATATATATATATATATATATATATATGTTTGATAACGGATTCAAGTGTGGACTTGAAACGTCACAATAAATCGTTCACTACTCAGTGTTTCCCCCTCTTTAATACTTCAAATGTATATGTATATCGAGTAAAAATCCCCAGCGTAGTCATGAAAAATCCTGTTTAACGAACAAGCTCGTTTTCTGTTATTCATCATCAAGCTGAATACATCACATTTATATCACGAATTTTACAGGGGAATGATTAAAGGGGGTAAACGGGGAACGGGTGGTTAATGAGGTCAATCACATTGCAATCAAGTACCCACTTGAACCGTGGGTCTTGACAGGCTAACA
>LUCH01000586.1:3488-31641 GCA_013368495.1 Paragonimus heterotremus | reverse complement strand
TGTTAGCCTGTCAAGACCCACGGTTCAAGTGGGTACTTGATTGCAATGTGATTGACCTCATTAACCACCCGTTCCCCGTTTACCCCCTTTAATCATTCCCCTGTAAAATTCGTGATATAAATGTGATGTATTCAGCTTGATGATGAATAACAGAAAACGAGCTTGTTCGTTAAACAGGATTTTTCATGACTACGCTGGGGATTTTTACTCGATATACATATACATTTGAAGTATTAAAGAGGGGGAAACACTGAGTAGTGAACGATTTATTGTGACGTTTCAAGTCCACACTTGAATCCGTTATCAAACATATATATATATATATATATATATATATATATATATATATATGCCGGACGCCCTGGACGACTAAAACTCGTCCGCAAGATTATTCACTGACTTGCAAAAGACATAGTACAAACAGTCACCCTTCAGAAGTACGTAGATGTAGAGACAAGTGTTAGGAGCAAGATAAACCGGTAAATCCGATAATGGGCAAGAAAACTAGGGTGTGTAAAAGAGTGCGGTAGTACGTGGTGAAATACGATGCGTTTCGACGGCCGCCCACGTTTTGAAAACAAATCTGGACTGGAGATAAAACATATACATACAGGCAAAGCACTCATGGCCGTGACACTTGAACATCGGGCAGATTTGAGTGACGCTGTCTCCAACACCACAGTTGACCCGAAGATCTACATCTTTTTACAAAGCGGGCGACTAGCGAAACGCGACATATTTGTGTATAGTATGTAACTCTAAAAGTAATGGGCTATTAGCTTTCGAAGGTAACATACATGCCTTCTGGAACAAAGAAAAAATCCAGCTACAGAGTAAGCATAGGAAAATAGCATAAGAAAAACTTACTGATAGTACAATTGCTGACACACTCAGGCCAGCGCCAACATTCACAGCCACGTACAATGTCATCGGTGATAGGATCATCTCCTTCGGTGAATTCTCCAGGAGCTCCAGCACTGTCGGGATCTTCTAGCAGCAGAGAATGGCCGCTGGTTGATTTGAAGTGGGACAGTACGAGCGACGAGGATAACAACAAAACCACCCACAATGGCCTCAAAGAGGTTGCCATGCTCTTGCGATGCCACATAACTATATCGGTAGGAAAATAAATAGACAGAGTGAGTTCAGTAATTACAATGTGTGATAACCGAATCGAATGGATTCAGTAAAAAGGTTAAACACAGCCAAACTAAGTCTGATCAAAGAGGATCAAATAATGAAACCAAGAAAATAGAAGAAAGTAAGAAGACATGATGGTGTGTACGATTATGCCATACACTTATGATTGCGGCCATTTCGAATGTACCTGTGAAGGCTGGTGAAACTTGACAATGGTAAATCAAATAACATTTCAAATAGATAACCGTTCTCAAACAAAAGTGGATTTCACATTTGGATCATTGTCAAATGAACCAGAAGACTCAAGCCTACCACAGTGTCCACTCACGACCGAACTGAGACTACAATTCAGGTGCCCACATCTGTAGTCTGTTCTGATAACAGTATGATGTGAATTCAAAGTTTCTTCACGTTGTGAAAACTAGGGTTGCAAGTGGATGATGCTTACTTTGCAACAAATGATGAGTGCTCGGATAGTGCAGTAAACACAAGTCGATAGTTTAATTCTTTTAAATCTATGATCAAAAAGACTCGATTGAGAACTTATTTCCTGGAGTATATTCTCATCGTAGCAGTTCTCATTTAACGGAAAATTGGTAAAATATTTTAATCCGACAACTGCTCTAAAGATCACAGTTAACACCACTCAATCTTTACTATGTTCAGTTGTCCATAGACCTTTGTGAATAATGCTCACATTCTTTCGGCCAAACCAAAACGAGTTTTGTAGAATCAATAGTTTTCTGTTTACACTCTTGCCGTTTCGGTCCATCATCACTATCATAGACAGCAGTACATTAGTGGTTCACACTGGTGCTTAACTGCCACGCAACCACGAAGGAAAAAAGAAAGAAAAAGATACCTATATGAGAAGAGAGTAAAAAAAGAAGGGGAGGGTAATGGACCTAACTACTAAAAATAACTACGTCTATATTCAAACATACAACATCAAGGCGTCTACACCTTGCAAACAAACTCCAAACACGTAAGTGCGTGATAAACATGACGAAGTCAATCCAACAAGACGAACAAGGTTCACAGATGTTCCCGTATCGTTTGACGAATGTTGATAGGATGAGACTGGCTCGACTGTGGTAGATCATACAGATTTCCCCAAAGCGAACTCACATGTATGTGGGTGATTAATTTGTTTGTTATAAAGAGAACTTCATCATAAAGTGGTTCGTTATAATAAGCATAAAGGTTCACTATTCAGTACGGTGACATCTCATGGCCAGAGGTGTTCGTTGCTATAGTAACTTTTTCGCAATAGCAATGTTATAAAAAAAAACACAATTGATTACACAGACTAGTTAAAAGTCCCAGACATGAAAAGGATTGCGCTCACCAACCGTCCTAGAAGAAACCAACTACCCAAACCAATCAAGATACCAGTCGGATCATGTGTTAACCGATGCTTCGTCAGACATTTGTTTCTATGCAGCAGTTCCCATGCGTGGATTGGGAGGCTGTCGAGTTGTTGAAGCCCAGACAAAAGTAGCCGGAGTACCGGGGGTTTGAAAACGAAGCTCAGTGATCGTTGGTCGACAGCAATGCTACTGAGTTACCTGAGCAGTTGATTTCCTGATGTCTATCAACGTACTTAACACACTATCACAAGCTAAAGACCTCTACCTCGTTGCTACTCTGGGTATCAATGTGGGTTGCATTACACACTTGCTTTGATGGCCAACTAATGGACACCTGCATCAGCCTGGATGGTTATACAGTCGTGTGGAGAAAACGATGTAAACGAAGAATGCACCACAACCTCAAACCTCATAAGGGACTTGGCAAAACCAACCGTCAGCCAACAGATAGATCCATTCCCCTACATGCTTGGACGGATGAGTAACCCTAGCAATTGAAAGTACAAAGCATGGATTGCCGACTCAGTAGTTCTTACCCCCGGGGTAATCAAGCAACACATGTGTGCAGAAATGAACTGACGTGAAAGGAGTACAACGCTGACTAGACATATGGGTTGGCTGGATAATAAAGGCCTGAAAGATGCAAAACTGAAAGGAAATGTACAAGGAGAGAAAAATATAAACGGACGACTGCTCGTGACACAATGGCATTGAACGAACGTTAGGTTGGAAGTGATAGATTCAGAATGTGGGGAAAACCAGTTAACTTTATCGATATACAAACCATAATTTAAAGAGAAAAATAAAACCGGACAAATTCAACACCAAGTTTTTTTTAACACAACGTCACATTAAACAAACAACTGTTCCGTAGTAAATTGAATAAATAAGTGTGTGCTTTTACATGTACGACTACAGACCGCCAATGACAATCGCATTTGCTGAAAGTGGTGTCCGAACGTTCATTGAGCGATAGTTATGCGACCGTCAATTCCAGCACGCGATACGCAAAGAAAGCATGAGTGCCATAGGATGTGGTGACATTATCATATGGCGTTACAACGACTGCAGCCTCCAATGGGCCTGACATTGCGGATTGTTAGGTAATCAACGTACCCATGGTATATAGTCAGCGAAGAGACGGTAAGCATGTTAGCCTCAAATAAGTTGTCAATTATATATAGATTGAACATCACCCACAATTGATCGCAGCTGTCGCAATCCCATAACATTTCCAGTCGGCCCATTTCGAAAAGATCATTACTCACAAGCGAAAGTGGTTGAGCGTTCACATATGAAAATTTGGTAGTGCCTAGCGTGAGGTCAATGGCGCAGTGGTAAGCACGGTTGCCTCATGGACAGCGTGGCCGGTGTTCTAATCCCGACAGTGGCATGGATTTCCACCGCTGATGAGCTCTAATGAGAACGAAACTCTAGCCTAGTGCTTCTTTTCGAAAACGGCCGACTGGGAAGTTCATGGGAATGCGACAGCTGCGATCAATTGTAGATAATGTACAACGAAAATCCCCTACTACTCACCAGCAATCAATTATATATATATATATATATATATATATATATATATCTTTGTTCGTACCAGCGGACGTCGTTTTTTGGTCAATCATCCGCCTTTCTTTTCAAAAATCCATGTCATTAGGGCCTTCTATCGTTTAATTTTTTCAGCACTTTTCATGTGTTGCATGGTAAAGATTTTGTTGGGTTTTCGGTTCAACTTTAAACACTTAATTCTTTATGCTATCTGAAGTGTAATAATATGTACTCCACTACCGAACTACTTCTTGCCTTATGTTTTCAATCTTTTTCTTCAGTCGCAAGCTTGCTGGTCTTGGTCCTTCGAGTTTACACCATGTACGGCGCGTATGAGTGGAACTACAAACGGTTCATCACACGCCACTTATGGTAAGGATCACGCACATGCGTTCTGTGGCTTCGATCATTATGACAGACTAGTCCGAAACTGATGCACTTAGCCCTGCGAACCTGACAGTAAATCAGAAATCTGAGTCAAGAAGAATTAGTGAGGTCCACAAACTAAAATTACTCAAAATACGAAGTCCGAACGAAATGAAGTGAAAGGCAGCTAACTGATGAATTGGCATATGTAAATGAACGCAATTACTAGCGAGTGAGGAAGTGTAGTTCGTATATGTCTCCCGGTGTGGGATTCTCTTGACCAACTGATTTCTAGCTGAAAACGTCAAACGACACAGCAGCTATTCAGACTTGATTAACTGAATACTGTTGTTGTCTGATTGGATTGTCGGTGAGAAAGTAACAAGCAACGAAGCGGGGTAATAAAAGCAGCAAGTAAACCGGCCGCAAATGTCGTCTCATTTTTCTTGAGACATGGCTGTTCGTTTCCAAGATGTGGGCATCTTGATTTCGGCCTCTCGAGCTTAGGCAAGGGGGTTCAGGGATCACATCCTCTTCGTTTACGTATAAATGAGTGTTTTATGACTGTGTGGTAGTTATACACCCATGTGGACTGCTGGCACATTTCTGATGATCAGCTGGCCAAGAAAATTCATGAGGTTATATCGAACAAATTATAGAGTAACAAACTCACCAGTTTCATAACACTCGATTATCAAGTCCGAAATCAAGCGCAGGTAGACCTAATTTTTAGACTACTGGAAGCAGAGGTCTGCGCAGTTGACTTTTACCGCATCCAAGTTAAATACGTATATACATACACGCAACCACACATCTGACTTTCGTATTCACCAACTGTAATTACCGATCGTGAAAAATGTCAGAACCCGAATTTTGAACCTATTCCCAGACGAGTGAAACCATTAGTTGCAGGTGGTGCACAAAACAGTTTTTTGTACCAAACTAGGCTCAAACCAAGGATAGGAGTTCGTAGAAAACGGTGAAAATGTGCACAAACAGAAGACGGATAATCGAATTCAGCTTGTTGCAAAAGATTGTGCGAGATTTTGGAGAGGAAAAGTTCAAAACTTGTGACTTTCGAAATAGCCAGTCTAGGAAATTAGGTGACTGATAGACTATATTTAGGTATTAGTGATTAGGAGGAAAGATAACCAAACAGAAGGATGATCAGATTTTGCCTCAACATTAGCCCTGAAGACACAAGATTAGCCAAACACTATCCCCGTTGAAACACAACATGAGGCACAGCATGATACTATGATCAAACACCTATTCTCCGAATAACACGGTGAATGTACATTGTTCCACTATTCTCCAAAACACAAAAGGAACAATAAACATGATCTTAACAGAAAGCGATCGCGCTACGGTGCACGATCTAGTCACAGCCCAATCTGACGAACAAACATTGCACAGAAAAGCAAACCTTACGATTCATGAATGAACTGTAATCAAACAAGACGAATCAACACTTGTGAACGTAGTATCCACACATATCTGCATGCACACGTACAGACACACGTAAAAACCGAAGATGCAGAAATGAACACGTAAACGTAAGCGTCCAACTCTCCACAACAAACACCACGCAAACCCTCTGAAATGAGTGCATTTGTACCTGCAACCTCAAGCCATGTCAGTGAATCTGTTCATTCTGATACGAAGTGTGTGATTTTGAAAGCCGTCCGAAAGGTTGGTTATAACAGTGCACCAGTTTACTGGTTGTCCAAGGCTGATTTTAAAGCAATAAATTTTGAATGGGACGAAACCATTGTGTTTGAAAAGCTGGCGAAATTGTCAAAGTGAGTAGTCGGATAGATGAAGTTGCTTTTACTCAACCACCAATCATCCAAAAATAGCTCACCGACGTAGACAACAATACATAAGTGGTTTTCACTAATGTGCGTGAACTCGTTTTGTACACCGTGAACTACAGTCAGGACTAACAGTGGCCCGAACCATAGCACTCACGGGTGTGGATCAAAGCTGAAAATGATGATGACAAGCTTATAGAGAAGAAAGAAGGAACTGCCTAAGAAAAATAAAAGGGGAGTGAATAACTTTGTAGATACAGATGCACCAATAACTGCGACATACTGTGACGCCCAAGAGCGTTTCTAACCAGCGGTGTGGATGGTTGCAAGCTCTCCAGCCGGGTAGACGATGCTGAGTAACCTTGCTCAGCAGAACGGCCTCCACCGTCTGTGGCCACTGTCTGGTCGCCTTGCGACTTCTTGCAACCATCAGTAGACACAGCGACCTATGCACTGTCCGGCAGACACTCTGTCGGCATACTGAGTACGCGACCCAACAAATGATAACTGCATTTCGACTACCTCGGTTATCGATCGCGAACTTGCACACTTCCTAAATAGGCACTGGTGAACTGCTACGTTGCTCACAGTCAATCCGTTTGATACAAGTTAACTAGCGGAAACAACGGTGCTCAAATACCGATGGTCTATGTGTCTTTCGCACAACTGGACTAAGGCTCTGAACTGTATAACGCAACTGAGCGTACATACGCACTAGATACTCTAGATACTCTCACGGACGTCACTTCAACTGATGTGATAATGCAACCCATAAAAATGAAGCGGCTGACAGTCTCGAGCAGCCCGTTTACAATTAAAAAAAAATAGGATCAGTCCCACCACTCGACCTGGAGAATCCAGAAACATCTCAAAGAGCTAAACAAGAAGAGTTTCGGTGTCAAGACAAACGGTCCCGTTGAAGATCAAAAAGACATGACACAAAAATGGCTGAAAGTAGACCTTTAAAGACAAGAAATGGTTACTGGTTACAAAGAACCGTGTAGACAAGATGCATATGGCATGACATGTTCAATTAGGGATCACATTTCTCGCGGACAGCTGGAAAAATCCGTATGCAGCAGGTTACCGCAACTCTCACTGTTTTGAATATGGGGCGCTTGACAGGGATGAACTGTTACTGAATACACGTCCAACTTAAATCGACTAAATACCAGACTGCAAATCACTAATCCGACACATTGTGCAGCAGACTGGGTGAAATCATAGACTTCAACCTAGCTGTTCAGTCCTTATTGTGAAGTTATTGTGGACTGAGGTTGATAGAGAGTAAAAAGATTTCCCCTTGATATGACTGTGCAATTTAAGCACATTAGCAAAGCTACACAGAAACCGGCAACAGAATTACGGAGAGTCTGCAAACGATTTCTACAGGACTGGTTTAAGTTCCTAACAAACGCCCAAACGAGTGCAGTTGGCACATTATGCAATTAGAAATTTGGTAGTTAAGTCTTCGGTCGATAAACAACAAGGTACTAATCATCATCATAGACAGCAATACATCAGTGGTTCACACTGATGCTTAACTGCTACATAACCACGAAGAAGAAAAAAGAAAGAAAAAACATACATGAGAAGAGAGTAAAAAAAGAGGGGAGGGCAATGGACCTGACTACTAAAAATAACTACGTCTATATTTAAACATTCAACATCAAGGAGCCTACACCTTGCAAACAAACAAGCGAGCTGTAAATGAAAGTAAGGCGGCATCAGCAAGACAGCTTCCTTACGGCTTTCACCGCCCCGCGTCATCAAATTCACTTACTTCACAGACAACTCGGACAAACAACGACAACATTCACGTCACTGAGCTCGGTTAGCCGCCATCTCATCTAAAGTCTCAAGTCACTGACTCTGCGAGTCGCAACGGCCCGTCTGCAAGACGAACCTGATCTACAGTGATCAACCCCTTCGTGAACGATTTCATTTATTTACGCCAAGTCATCATCCGTCCACCTTGCGCCAGTCGGCCGCAGTGTCGACAAAGATTGCACAATGTGGCAGGCGAATAGCTGGCGTCCTTAGTACATGACCTAACCATCTAAGTCTGTGTAAATGTAATGACTGAACGAAAGAACTCGTTTGACAATCAATGCCGAACATCCGCTTCCTAACCTCCTCGTTGCTTACTCGTTGGTGCCACCCGATATGAGCTACTGAACGCAGACACCGGTGGTCAAAAACCTGAAGACGGTTCACGTCCTGTATCCTGAGCGGCCAGGTTTCGCTGCCGTAAAGTAATATAGCCCTCACTGTTGTCTGACATACGCTTTAGTTTAAGAGAGATACCTTTCTGTCGCCATAAGTGCTTCAGATTAGTAAACACCGTCCTAGCCTTAGATATGCACGCCTCTATTTCATTCCCTACACCTCCGCCGCTGCTGTTGCACGATTCCCAGGTATACAAATCGGTCAACAACTTCCATGACTTCATTACCTAACATTAAATCTACGTAATTACAGCAATCTTGCCGAAGCACCTTGCATTTTGAAGCTGCAAAGCGCATTCCAAAGTACTTAGCAGAACGCGAAATAGCGTTCAGGGTTGTTTGTGCTGCTTGAAAGTTGTCAAACAGCAACACCTTATCGTCAGCATAATCAAGATCAGTCAGTCTTTCACCAAGTAGGAGGTCTACACCGGCGTCATTTGGGTGACGCAAACAGTCCTCCATTATTTCATCCATGACGAAATTGAACAAAAATGGTGAAAGTGGACAGCCTCGACATGCGCCGCTCATGGTGCTGAAACTATCAGACAGCTCACCGTAAACCCTAACCTGAGCTGAAGTATGGGAGTAAAGCGCCGACAGTATGTTCACCTACTTAGTCGGTACACCTTTGTGTTTAAGTGACTCTAAAAGTGTAGATCGATACACCTAATCGAAGGCACCTTTATAGTCGAGGAATACGGTGATCGTTGGCCGACAGTACACATGACGTTGCTCCAGAATTTGACGGAGGGTAAAATATGATCTATACATCCTCGCCCAGGGCGAAACCCTACCTGTTTCTCCCCGAGCTGTAGTGAGTCGACGAAGTATGATGGATGCCAGAACCCTTGAAATGACTGAAGTTAAACTAATTCCCCTATGGTTTTCACAAGAGCTCCGGGGTCCTTTTTCAAATATGAGAACTAGTATCGTGTGACCCCAGCACGGAGGGATGGTCTCCGTCGTCCATACAAGTTGGAACAGTTGAGTTAAGCCCTCAACTGAACACAAGGTGCTGCCTAGTCGCTTGTCCGCTGGATATGGTTAAGTAGGTGAAATCACCATAAGAGCAATAGTTTCAACTGATCTGGAACCCGTGATCATATGGTGGTTGGCATCCATACAAATGTGCCACCGAAAGCGTGTAAAATCGTAAGTTCAGTATTCAGTGCCTCCCTCGAAAAACACACCCTTGTACAAGAAAAGTTAATGAGAGACGGAATGTACTGCTTAGTTTGTTTGAAGAATCGCAGAGCCACGGAAAACAAGTCTGGGTATCAAGTCGAGCCGCTTCTTTCAATGAAAAGATACACGGCAGTTTTACCGACCAAAATCAATTTGGCTACACAACGAAATATATAGAAACCGTTTATGAATAACCTTCACGCACCAGCTTAGCAGACCATGATCTGAATTATATATGACCCGAGAACTAAGAGTAAAGCATACAACATTGGCTAGAATGATGAGTGTGAGGCAGCTTAGCTTCGGTATATGAACTAAACAAACTGTGCATCGAGTTCATTGGATTCGATGTGAGCTTACAGAGACATGTTTCCCGGCCTGATTGAGTGCATTCTATGGTAAACTACTGCCCATCAAATAAGTGCAAGAATGTACTGGCAATAACCTATTGTAAATATGGGTGAAGTACTCACAATTGCACAGCTGCAACGTATATAATGGCTCCACGACAAGATACCTATCCTATTATAGTTGAAAAAGCTGTGGTGATCAAAACAAGTGTAAACGGCTGACCATAAGATCAGTATGCCTTAGAAACTTGCTCTAATCCTGACCACTGTCGTATACGCTACAGAACAGAGGAAACAATGAACGATAGTGACAACAAAGAATAAGTACCGATTTTGAAAAAATCATTATATGGCCCCTGGGTAGGCTTGACAGCATCTTCAAGTGAGCGTAATTATGTTGGTGCATACATACAAGTGATAGCTTTTTCTCTACATCTTTTGGTTCGAACGATATGTATATGACAAACTGAAAGCGAGGGTCATCCCATGGTGTACTTCCTTCTAGAAGGCATGCAGTAGTTGAATAGATGTACGGTTTTGAGACTCCAGTATGATCCACGAAGGTATCAATAATTTTGACGATTGTAACATGTCGCGTGCTAAGTTACCAAATTGAGAAAAATCAGAAAAGAAGTCTGGGCAGCACTAAGCAGTCTCGATGCATTTGGATAAACAGCAACTTTTTATACAGGAAAAACAGCATTTACGATTGTTATTAAGCGACATGCGTTCTCGCGTTTTGATTGACCAGCTTGTTGCTGTATTGTTCCACGACCTTGCACTTAGCAACTCACTTGATTGAAACAGATACGCATTCAACAGCAGCCGATCGTCGTCCATGATTGGTTGGCGTCGATATGACCATAATTCCGTCTGCAGCAGCCTGTTCGCAAACAATGATTGGCTGGACCTTCTTCAATCAAGAAACCGCTCCAGTCCCGACTCATTACATCCTTCCATTTATGATAAGCTTGTCCACTTCTCGTTCTTGATGGTTCTTCATGGCTTGCATCACTGGTCTCCACTTTCCGGCGAAATTCGCCCTCTCAAGTGTGCACAATTTCTCCTTTTCACTACCTCTACATCAACATTGTCTGACTTGTGCCCACGACCACTAACCACCACATCACGTGTCCACTCTCCCGAGGTCTCAGGAATACACTGGATCCACATCTTATCCCCTGATTTAAACCTTGTAATTTTCCGAGCCCCGCGATCATAGTGCACTTTTTATTGCATTCTGCATCGTTGTAGACTCCCCTGAACATTCGACTTGTCTAATATGCCATAGCGTAACAGTTCGGACGCCACTGATAATTTTGTCTGCGTCCTTCTTCTGGACACTTTCTTCGTCGCACTGTATTCAATGATCTCATTCGGTATGTTTTTTCTTTATGGAAGCATTAAATACCGGTCTTCCCCTGGCTCTTGGGTAATTTGTTGCGGTCTACTGGCAGCTTTAAATGCAGCTTCGGCCTTCCCGTTCATCTGACTGTGGTATGGGCTGCCTGTTCGATGCTGAAACTACCATTTATCTGCAAACGCTTTGAATTCAGCACACACAAACTGAGGAACACTATCAGAGAAAAACCCCTCCGGTATGCCATGGCGAGCGAAGTGAACACAGTTTGTTGACGACTACACCTCCTGCGATACTACTTAGCTAGTCAATTTCAAAATAATCCTAGAAATAGTCCACTGTAACCAGGTACTGTTTCACGCCGTGTGTGAATATACCGGCTACAACTAGTTGTCAGGGTCTTTCCGGAAGCTTTTTCACCAGTATTGTTTCCTCTACTTGATTTGAATCGTGTCTTCTGCAAATTTCACACTCCTTCATCTTGGTGGGCACGACGGCTCGGTAGCAAACTTCCTTTGTTCTCCAAACACAGCTGCTCACCCCACCATGTCACATGGACTTGTCCAATGAATTTGTTTTAAATCCCTCGGGATGTCTGTCCTTTCTCCTTTGAAGAGTATTCACCTTTCTTGAACAAACTAACAGCGGTGCTTGAAAAAGTTTGCCAGTTCTTAGGCAGATTCTTCGTATCTTGCAGCCAGCCATCTTCTATAACACGAGTTAGTCCATTACATCACACAGTGTACTTGTATCACCCGCTGTGTCGTGCTTAATTCAACCAGACCCCAATAGATTAGAAAACGAGGTAGTGAAAGCCGTGAGGAAACTGTCTGCTTGAGTGTTTGAAGATAGACGTAATTGTTTTTCGTAGTCAACACTCTCCTATCCCTTTTCATTTTAGTCAAAGCTTGCTTTTTTCTTCATGGTCGTGTGGCAATTAGGCATTAGCGACAACAATTAATGTATTACTGTTTAGTATGATGAAGAATTATATACCGTGTAAGATCGCATTGTGTTTCCATACCACTATGCTCACGACCTTTGGACTAATGTAAATACGGAAACGAATAACTAACTAAAAGTGAAGAAACAGAAACGGGGGTTGATTACACAATCAGAGGGACATAAATCACATGCGTCCAGTTGAAATAAAATTTCGAATCTTAGTAACTGGGTAATACACAAACAACATAATCGGTCACTAGACACAAACCAAAGATGTCACAGGAAGCTTGGAATTTATTGAAAATGAAATCTAATCGACTAACGGAAGCAGAATTCAAAAACCTAAGCCTAGTTAAACATCTTGAGGTCAAATGATTACTGGTTGATATAAAAGCCAACTTTGCAGTTCCAATATGTTCGAGTCATTCTACTTGTGGTACCTCAGCGACAATAAGGCAAAGTAACACAATTCGACATTATACAGCGGAGTATTGACTGCATGAATACAGCTAGTGAAAACAGTAACGGAGCATGACGATCACCATGCGGTTGCGGATTAGACCTCAGGCTGCTGCGACCGCACTTGTCAATAGGCAGTTTGTATTTGGTGCTGTATATAACATTTTTGTATGCATTCAACGGTTGGCACCCAGTAGCACAGAGCCGGTCCCACCGCTGAAACAGTGTTCGTAAACTGCGAGCTTTCCTTAAATCCAGCTGCGTGTCTTTGTAGGGGTTCGAATGACCTCATTCAAAATTGACAGATCGCTGTTTGGTCAACCGAACCATCATGGGAAACCCATAACCACACCTCAAACGCGTTCGTCCGTACACATTCGTTAATCACCTCGTTGAACCTGTCGTGCACTCAATCAGGTCAATTATCTACCTGACATGTCGTATCCAATATGTAACGTGTCCCGACAATGATACACTTTTGATCTACATTTCAAATGTAAACTATAAAAGGGGCTATGTTTGTTCAATCAACGCCCGACATGGTCAGTGGTTCCAACACCTACGTAGGCTTTGTTACAAACTTCTACGTGATGCATCAACAGGAATGACTATTCACTGCTGCACAGCATGCTGAAGAACAAATCCTCTCATAAGGCCACCACACGAACTAAGCCAAACGCAGTCCTACGGCAAACATCTTCGACACCAAGACTTGTATAGCTGCATCCAGCAAACGAGTTACAAGCCAAGGACCACCTTCATATTAACCCATCCGTGCACCATGCTCTGTAAGCTCTCATTGTCTCAATTGGTGATTCACAATAATCGAAATCAGCCCTACTACACTATCCGGATTTTGAGGAACACAAACACTTTATTATACAGTTTTGCTATTGGGGTATATTCGGTACATTACTATTTACACATCATATATGTATTTCTATTGGCGTTATTCACCTTCTGATCGTAGTTAACTTTTGCGCCAATATCTTCTATCGTTCATTCACACATGTGGTTTACTGCTCATGGATTTTGCTGAGTAATACACAAACCTAACAACACCTCCTGAGAAAATTCATCCGAAGTGGTTGTGACACAAAGTGTTACAACCTGCTCCTAAAGCCATGTTATTTCCAAGTCGATGATTGACAACACTTTGAATGTTTGTAAACGTAAACAAGTGGTTTACCACAACAGCGAAATCACAGCGATGTGAAAATGCATACCATACAATCGGAAACACGAGGATTTCCCAAAAACTTCTGATGGTTTTGCAACGGTTATCAACAAAAATTCAAACTAGAGCACCCATTTTACTCTCTCTGACCTCACGAGGTGTGGGGTCGTTCAGAAGGTACATACGTAAAGAAACAGGTCCCAAAGGATTAACTGTGTATACAGTGGTAATAGCTGGAGTGCAAAATCATGCAGAGGCTAGCATATCCCCGACTAAACAATGAACTGAAAGACGATGAAGTCTGACGGAGAACGACACACGTACCACTATCTCAGTTGCTCAAGTGTCCGGCTTTTACACTGCAACTCACTCGATGAAATGGAGCAAGTCAGATCACACATGAGAAATTGGAAGCAATCAACCTGCTTTGACCGAGACAAGGGCCGTCGAGGTAACCGGTACTCAAACTGACAACCTCGTGCCTAGTTGCCGACGTCCTAATCAACGAGTTATCTCAAACTCAATCACCTAATTTCCAACAGTAATGAGGGTGTGCATAGCTGAAGGAAAGGTAACTGATTTAACAATAAAGTAACCGACATTCAGTCAAAGTTGAACGAACTGATCGCCTACCGGACAGTCTGAATAGAGACGTCAGCTTTGGTCATTCGGTCAGACACACCACCAGTCGAGGCTACAGAAAACAAAATGATGTGCCATTCCAATGCTTATGTAACGCAGACTGAGAGAGAGAGAGAAGCAGACCATCGAACACACGTACGCGAACGGGCACAGATTACATGCAAATAGACAATCTTACGGAATGACAGAAACAGTTTGAGATACGAATTCGAAATCCCTCGGGGTAAACACTGGGAATATTTGAAGGTGTGTGGTTGCAATGGCGAACGACGGAGAACGGAACAGCATAAACTATTCTGCAAATCAAGTTTGTCCAATAAAAAACGGGCAGAACAATAAAACGTCAAATATTAGTACCTGTGCAACGCTGATAGCGCTGGCGGCGAGACAAGAATCAACCTAATCGATATTAACTTTAGGAGGCCTTAAAAGATTACGAAATGATAAACAACCGAATTGCCGAGGACAACACACTAACTTGGTCGCCAAGCAATGTACCGCGGAGGATTGATTTGGGATTTGTCTCTTACACACAAACGTACAAGCAACTGAAACAACTCTAGTGATGGTGGCGGATTTTATAGCAGGTTCATAAAAGATGTCGCATAAAAATCACGGTACGATTTCGCGCGAGTAAAATGATGACTGTGGTGGGGCTATTTGAGGGCAGGTCGTGAAAATACCACAACAGTAGCGAGTGGAGTTCGAATGAGTAATACTCGTACAGTGTTCAGGAAAATGAAAAAGGTTTAGAAGGCCAAGAAGAATAAACAAGCAGACGGCGAGGCGACAGACCTCTTTCTCTTAAGGGTGGATTGAAAACAGTTCTACAATCACCACAAACTAGAATCTAAGAGAGGGACTGACTTCTTCAGTTTCAAAAACCACAACACAAAAAGTTTAGGAGCACGACAGTAGAGAAACAAGCCGTGAACCGTTGTGCGCATAAATCAAGTGCCCATTTGGGATGATGCATTAAGTTAATGGCGAATATGCGCAAGCCAGTGTACGCCTCCAAGTGACCCGTAGAGGCAATATAGGTTGGACATTATCAGAGCTGCCAAAAGAAATCACTCAAGCAAACCAGTATTCGAAACCACCACAAGCATCATGCTCAAATTTTTTCAACATGGAGTTACCCCAAGTGACTTCGAAGGGACGTTTTTACAGCAGAAATTTTGAGTTCAAACCATAAACATATACAAGTCTGATCAGAAACGTTCATCGCAACAAGGAGAAGGAAATTTTGATGGACCAATTCGATGTATGTATTTGTTGATGGAACCTAAGTATCTGATCCACAAGACGTTATACAAATACCTAGCATCTTGTTCGAGTAAGAAACTGTGCGGTAGTCCCTATACCCCCTCTCGTTTGGACCAGCCGTACTTTTTTCTTGCCACGTCATATTGAAACCACAAGGCCTGTGATGTCTGGAGAAGACCCGATTGGTAGTACTGACTCAAGTAAGCCCTCCAATGCGACCGTTTGTTGACCCAAAATGGTAAGTCATCGAAAAAAGCCCGCCCATTCTAATGCTGACCTCCGAAAGAAGACCGCTTTCAACTACTACAGTAGGTAGGCCAACACTTCCAGTTTAAACATCACGAAGTTTTTGTTGCTACACCGTGAACTAAGCCACATAGGAAAGATCGACTACTGTAAAACCATCAGAACTTAAACAGGAACAGTCAGGATCGGTGGGGCCTTGGTCTCGGTTATTCCGGGACAGCTAACAAATAGAAACCAAATGTGGGCTACTGTTTAGCCTGCGTTCATCATTACACATGCAAAAAACGTCAACACTGAACTGGAACAAACTGAGTCTGTGGTTTATTAGGACAAAAAGTTAGCAACGGGGCAAATGAGTAGGGGTCTGCAAGCGATTTCAGAGTAAAAGTCATCCACGTAGTAGGCAACGAACGGAAGTGTATCACAGACAACAGGTGTGAAATCTAACAATAAATCATTCATACAGTAGGTAAAGACATTCTGAAGCAGATTTGTTATTGGTTTCCCCATGGATACCGCTTCTCAACCACATATTGATGAGGTCGGCAAACACCAGAGGAATGAGAGGCAGGTTGGCGGATACATTCTTTTAATGTATCGCTCTCTGCCTGGTCAACAGCTGCGGTTCAGCCACTGAGTGAGTCAGTAGTAAAGAGTATCTCAAAAAAACAATGAGCAGACATCTGCTATAATAAATCTGTGAATGGCGGCTGTGACAAAAAAGACACACGACAATAGAGTGAGTTACTAAGACGAAGAACCTTTGAAAAAATGGGTGCTTCAAATCACGGACAACCGACGTTAGTGTGTCAGCACGACTGGTTCTCACAGATGTGTATTTAAACACAGCCCCGTTGTGAAAAAAACATGCGACAAACGAGTGTATTCACATCACAACTACTGTGGAATATACACGTTGTTGAACAGTCGGCAGATGCTAGATAATTTGTCCAAGAGTTGACGGACAAGTCTGTAAGAAAACTATCATACACGCACGTATAGCCCGAGTCCGAATGATCAGCCGTCAATGAGGTCAATATCGAACCGTCAATGGAATCAAAGATGACGGTGGGGTGAAATGAAGAAAAACGACTAACCGTTGGTATTCAATAAGTCATCAGTTATAACCAACGAGGTTCAGATAACCTATCGACTTAGACAGCGGCTAGGACAGGCTCGTATACGAGTGGCATTCGGAAAACAGATGGCTGTCTTCCCAAACTTCGAGTCCGCGTTCCCACAAGCTGATAAATCATGAAAGGGACGTAAGAGCATAAACAACAAGATGGAGAAAAAAGAAGTTAACATTTCGTAGTTGAAGTAAAAGAGTAACTAAGTACTTGTACACGCCACTGATGAAACAGTATTCAAGCAATTGCACTATTATTGTAAACACAGTCGACAGCGATACATCAATGGTCAGATTTGTACAGTGTAGCCCCAGCTTGTACTCAACTGTCTCGACACAGACTATGTACAGTCTGATATAAAGGATGTGTACAGGCCTTAACTACTACACTGGCAACACTCCTGGACACATCACTCAAAGAACTGGTAAGCTCGTCAATAAGGGGTTCAATTCAGGATTTGTACCTCCGAGAGGTAAGGCGTTACCAGATAATTCTACAACACAAAGATGAAAGAACCAAAATATGGAGGGTTGATGGGCCTGCTTTCGACCCCGGTCGACAGCTATTCAAGGGAACAAAGGTAGACAAGAGTAAATGGTAACGGCTTAATAAAACATTTGACGGGGCACGACAACAACCAACAGACATTCCAGTTGCACACACCCGTTACCGTAGCAGGTGGGACAGCTAACGGTATGCTATCGCGTCGACAAACGTCTGTCTTGCCACTTGATTATTTACTAGGAATAATATGTGATAATAGTGATAGTCTGTCGTAAGTTATCATCAAGATCTAGCTAACACATACACGTATTCGGTCGGCACAATGATCCGAGGAAACTAAAGCTAGGGTCATCGTAACAGCGATAAAGTTGCTATGGATTTTTCAATATGGCGGGAAAAAATTACATACTAATAATGCTGTTTTTGTTCGAAAGAGGCTGGCAAGAAGGTCTAGGTGAATGCGAGAGCAGCCAACAGTTGAGGATGATACGCAATTTATATCAAACAAGTCCTTGATTTCTCGCCAATAATAACAGTAAAAGAAAAATAGCTGAATGTGAGCGCACCGTTGATGGTGGCATATTGCCATTTTGGAGAATAGTTTCAACCACATAATTACGATATCTTCAATTTGATGGACAGCAGTGTCTGTCGCGATCGGAGAAACAACCTCAAGTTGTAGTCAATCGTTGATGTTCTCGACGAACATCTAGTGTGGTAAACGTTAACCTGGTACACGAGGTAAGTAATTATATTACCATAGATAGTACACTCGCATTAACTGACCAACTGGTTGTACACTTCTGTTTCTGAAGTACACCTTCGTTATAAACTATATTGCTCGAACTACCATTTATAGAAACGACAAATCTACACAAATCTTCTGTACAAACAGCACAGCACGTTCTTTCTTAAAAAGAAGTTAAGCGCCCAGCTTCATATCACGAAACGTATTGACATATGACTTGCAAGTTCATGTAGGGACTGTCAAGTTACTTGAACCCAGAGAGAAGCAAGTGCAACACCAAGGATCTAAACCCGCAATCATCTGAATGACAGTTTACGTTCTTACGTGAACTATATTTACCTACAGTGACCAACGGGACAGTTTTCAAGGTCAAGGATAACAAGAGTCTTTCGCGTCACAAAGACAGAAATGTGGTCTTCAATGCGTAAGAGTCAAAATTTCCCAATTTCAGCCAACAGTTGAAACGGTAATCAGTTAACCCAGAAGCTAGTCGTCAAAACTTCGCAAATGAATTATGATTACGACGCTACCGGCTGCAGTTATCACGATAGGTAATGTTTTACCCCGAAATTATCATAAACTTTTTTAGCTTTGAGCCGTACCTGAAGGCACAACGCTTCAGACTGCCGCTGTTCCTAACAGTGGCCCAAGAAGTTGTAAGGTAGTAAACAAGTACGAATGTACAGCGAAGAAAAAACACGGTAAACAAACAAACCAAAAACAAGAGTTCCACGAAACACAAGTCAACAAGTTTGCAGATATAGGCTCACTACTGACTGTGACACAAAATCGTGTCAGGGAAAAATTCCCAACTGGCGATGTGGATGAGCGTGAACTTCCCAACCAGGTAGACGGCACCTACCAAGTTATCCCAACGGAACGGTCAAGGCTTTCACAGCCCGTGACCCCGTCACCGGCTGGCCAATTCACGGCTTCTTAAAACCATCAACAGCCACACAGAACAACGCGCGGTGTATCAGACACTCCGTAGGCATATGAAAATGTACGAAGATTATGCAGTTATACTATCCCAGTTGTCGACAACAAAACTGCACAGCCCCCAAATAGTTGCAGATGGATTGTCGCATTGCTCACACACTCAACTGACACATCGGTTATCAAATACACAGAGTTTATGTGTACCCTCCATACGAAAGGGCCAGGTCTCTGATCCACAGGGCAAAAGTGAATGCGCACACATATTGCAAAACCCAAATTAAATCAATAACTGGGTGTCTTTGCGATGTCACAGGTGACGGAGGTTGGCGGATGCATGACGTGCTGTCTTTATCCTCGTGGACATCTCGTCAGCGATACCACAGGCTGACGAGATAGCAACACTCAGGGAGGTGAAACAATTAACAGTATTCAGTGACCAGCCAGCAATAACAAAGACAGGGCCAGCGCCTACCCAATCTTGTAACAAAACTGCATACCGTGCAGACGAACTAATTCACTTAACCAACTCAGCACAGTATGCATGTTTTTTTTCAGAAGAAGTAAGTACATCACTGTCGTCCACATGCTCAATATCAGTCAGCTTATAACCTGGTAGAAGCCTCATTGCTCCTCAGAACATCTGAGTTCTACTTCCAGGATGTCGTCTGTCACAAAATTGATGATGTGTCTAGAAAACGAGTCAAAAGCAGCATTTAGGCCCAAAAATACCACGACCGGTGACTGAGAAAAGGAGTGTTAATGTTTCAGCGTCTGTCGCAGTGTAGATACGATTGATACATCGATCTGTGTTTCACAAGCCATCGCACCATGAGGCCCGTGAACAGTTTGGATGCGATCGAGACGAGGCTAACACCTTTATGGTTGTCACATGTGAGCAATCTTTAAAGAGATGGACGACTGTTAATAAGCACCAGTCATCAGGCACCACTTCAGTCCCCCATATGAAACGAAGGAGTGTGGTCAATTTGGACAGTAGTCTTTCACCACATTCTTTAAAAAATGCCGGAGAAAAAAGGTCCTAACAGGAGGCCTTACTATATTTCAATAAGTTAAAATACCAAGCTAATTCAGTTTTCGAGTAGGTATCCCATGGAATGTTATGGCTAACCGCAAAATCTGCGTCATCCGCAGCTGAATAAGCATGCTGAGGCGGGGTGGACTTTTCATCGAAGTGCTCGGGTTATCTGGTGAGTCTCTGCGACTAGCTGTAAAGTCGTCAGCCGTCATTTTCGTATACAGTCTTAATAACACCTTGCCTACAGTCAGTGCAACTATGAATCAGATAAAACAGCACCGACTTATTTTCTAACAAAAATAGCTACTCTAACTCTCTTTTCTCTCTCCCCCAACATGATCAGACAACCTGAGAGGCACATAAAAAAGAGCTTAGTGTGGTCCAACGAAGAGGGGTAGTAAAAAGCTAATTTGGGTGTGAAATTTGTGGTCAAATGCGTGGATGTTCAGTTACGATCAACAACACCACGACGATCAGATTAAACAAGAGCAGAACACATGAATTCACTATAGTTTCGTGGATTTTCCGCAAGCAAACAGTTGGATTCTATTTGTTGAACGCGAACCGTTCCCAGCCGCACCGCAGTATGAGATAGCGTACACTAAAGCAAAGTACGCAACAGTTTCGCTAAGTGCTCAGCTTAGATATCACAAGGATGTTATTTAGCGTACAAGGTCACGTTTGAAGTGGATACCGGCAAACTGGTCAAAGCAAAACGGAAGCAGTCACAACCACCAGGTTTGAATAGCCATTAGTTCGCAGCAAACCTTGAAGAAGAAGAACAAAAAGGAGACCTGACACAAAGCTGTCTCACTTAATTAAGCCATTACGTAGTCTAAACGAAGTGATAACTGTGGTCAACGCAATAGGAGCGTGTGGCGTAGCAGCCACTAACGTCAGTTGTCACTACGTTTCCGAGAAACGCAGCGTAGTCAGATAACAATACGACTCCACTTGTAGTGACCGTTATCAGATGCGCTACTGTTTTGTGAAGTGTGGGATAACTTATTAAAATTTCAAACTAACAGCGACCGTTTTTCTGTCCTAAACTTCTATCAGAACACCAGGAAAGGGTTTAACAGTAGATCAGGTGACTGACTTACTCGACCGACTGAGAGCCCAGTCGTTCAGCGTCAGTTGGCAAAGGCAACTGTCGTACCAAACTCTACACTTGCATGCGTGATATGTCGGAAGAAAAAATTAGAAAGCCAGATCTCCAGCGTCGAAGAGGTTCTCTATCACCGGCTTACTAAGGGATGATGGATGCATTTTTTGTCTGCTCAACAGACAGCGAGTAATTTCCATCATTATTCAAAGTTTCTGCATTTTCACCGGTACTCGATTAACGATGGTAATTAGTCGCTGTCTGTTGAGCAGACGAAAAATCCATCCGTCACTCCTGTGCATCTAGCGTCGGTCCGTTCGTGCCGATGGTCTTATCACTGCAGTGCATACGGATGGCGTATGATTATTTTAGTGTTTGGCCATCGATAAGTCTTCGGCATTAATCGTATTTGAGGAGAACAACGAAAATTCCTAAAGTTAAACTGCAAGAATACGGACAGATTTGCATATTTTTTTCACTGGTTGCAATGATTGGATTTTATTATATATATATATATATTTGAAGTATTAAAAAGAGGGCAAACACTGAGTAGTGAACGATTTATTGTGACGTTTCAAATCCACACTAGGATCCGTTATCAAACAAATAAATGTGTTGGAATATATATATATATATATATATATATATATATATATACCATTCCCGGTATGTTGGTTTCGGAGATCCGGATACTTTTGGTAGATGCTGACAAAACGTTTACATTACTGTGTATTTTTCATAAGACCTGGATTAGCCTGAAGGTGATAATCAGGCGGTCGATCAGTAGCAAAATGTGTCTGAGTCTTTGAAGTCAATATATCGATAATACGATGCCCATCTGCATATACCTTTTTGTTCAGAAACTAATTTCAGCAAACAATACAGCTGTCTATACAGAGGGCTACCAAGACATCGCCGACGAAACTCAACTGCACGTCATTGTTTTAGAGTTTCGTTAGCAACATCCAGAGCCCGTGACTTGTTGTCCTTATTAGTTTAAATTCGAGCCGTACCAATGACTCGAGTTGTCGGCAGCTCACAAAGTCCATAGTGTGGTGTTTTATTTGTCACCACTTAGTGTTAGCTCCGACAACCCAGAATATCATCGTACACAAGGACCTATATATGTCGGCACTTATGAAATTCCTTGGATATAAGTGGCACAATTTCTGAATCTATCCATCACAAATTCAGTGAGCTGAACAAAATGAGATGCGAACCTATGTCAAAACCTTGCACTCCATTACGCGTAATGCAATTGCAGAGGTGACTAGTTTCTGAATTCATTTACTTCCAAATGTGCGTGAACATACGCATAACAAACAATCCCTACCACAGCATAACAGCCTCCTGATGCCTCATCTGGATTGTTTTGAAATGTCTAACCGAGACACTGGTCAACTAAACTGTTTCTTGAAAGACACGTTCAACAACTATAAAGAAAGTATGCCTCAAGCAATGCTACGTTTTTTAACGCACACAGTAATAACTATATCGTGTTGTTTTGGAGGCCCTCGTGTGCAATAATGGAAGTGCACAAGTGTTGTCGACTATGTCAATTACTTCTACTTCTTCGGCATCACGATTCAAATGTTCTTCAGTCAGGCACGCAAAAAGTGAGTGGCGAGACACCGGAAACTTGCGGTAAGCTAACGGGTTCAAACCCAGTCATTACGACTGTACCTGTCTTGTGTTGGGCAGTCATACAGTATCTAGCACATGTAATTTGTATCACAAAGCACAAAACAGTTGTGGTGTGATAGATGGAAACCTAGCTAAACTCAGTGACTGGTGCAAAGCCCGTCATTGGAAAATCGATACTGGGCAACTAAAATTAATTTACTGTTCTAAAGCTCCGGACAAAATGCACCAACTTTCACATGGATCCCGAATACCATGTAAATGGAAATTAGCCGCTGGAAGAATACGAATGCAGTTCGCTGAAAATGAAATGACAAGTTGTGAAACTTAGAAGTATTCACGTTATTTCTGGTGAACTCCACAGACAGCGGATCAGTTGCTAGAGTGGTAGGCTAGAAATAAACGAGAGCCTAGACTAAATCATACCGTCAGTAGCTGACAGACATGTGGTTCAAGCTCAATGGCGCGAACCCCCATCAAAGGAACGCGGTGCGCCCTAACTTGCAGGTGACCAGCATTTGACGAATGTTCTCAACTAGCATTCAAACAGGCGCACCTTTTAGTGGGTAAATATGGTATATTGGTGGCCTATTAAAAATGAAAATAGATGGCCAAATGGTTCCTTAGAGTAAGCTGCCAATTATTACATAGGTGTTGATAATACATAAAAAAAATATTGCCTATAAACATGAACAAACGGAAGGGTAATATCCCTCAACAAACAATGTTCGATGCCATGTGACATACCGCCAAGTTATCAAAACAGGGGCAAGAGAAGTTATGGCAGCTGAAACTAGAGTACGCGATCATTCGACTGTTAATTGGACGTCGTTATCGCTGAGCCGCAGCAAAGCACTCATATATATGTCACCACCTGGCTAAAAGAGCTGGTCAGAAGAGGGCAATCGGTGAAACTTATCATCTTAATACAGTTCGATTAGGCTGGTCGGTTAAGCATTTTTTTCAACCTTACTTAAGAACCAAGAAAATAGGGAACGGAAGTTTCAAAGTGGAAGTAAGTCAGGAACAGAATATGCAAAAATGGTATTTCATCACACAGGCTTCGCTCGAATGTCAATTAATTATCTTGCAGTTCCGAGTGTACTACCTCCAAGCAAATAACAAAACGAAACAGGCAAGCAAAACAGCGTGACCCGAGCTCATGTGTTCCCCTCAAAAGACACGACAATCTTTTACAGAGCAGTGCCACCTGTAGCTGAATGCTGCATGATCGAGCTTTGTCCATAACCCAGAAGAACAGCAAAATCTCCATGTAACACAATGCTTCTTTCTGTGTGGAGATGCGATAGTGAGATGTGCACAGCTGCAGCGGTCTTTCGTTGCTGTCAATAGGTTTCCCCCAGACATCAAACGTACCACCCAACGGCTTCTGACTTGGAGAAAGACGACCACTGATGACACCACTGTTTAGTATGCCTCAGAAGGTTGACGACAGCATCACAAAACGTGAATTACTGCCCGCTGGTGCGCACGCCAATATAACGAAGTAGAAACGCGTATCTGATTCGAGCCAACAAACCTCAACCGACGCGCTCAACTCGAAAGAGCATAGGCGACAACGACGAGCTCAACAATAACATATGCAGTGATCAACAAGCTCAAGGTAACCTGTTACAGGAATAGTGGCGTTTCCATCACTTGTTATTAACACGAACTTGTGATTACCGGCGGTTAGAGCAGCAACGTCGTCTGTATATATTCGAGGCCGTCTTCGTATGTATGTCGTCCATGTACTTGGTACCGACTGGTTTGTTCCCAGTCAGCACCTCTGAGGATCTACAGCTACACTTGACAAATGAGTTAAGTGCAATAGTATTGTCCAAAAATCACTTGAGACTAACAACTGAAAAATCCACAGAGTTCGGTTTGAACATTTTCGTGTCGTCGTATAACTATAATGGAGCTTGAATGTGACCAGCACGCTCGTAACAACGCTCGAAACCTATTTTCATAAGTAACAGAGAGCTTTGGGAAATTTAGCAGCCAAACATTTTTAACCATCATCAACAGCAGTACACCATGGGCTGATACTGATGCTCAACTGTCAAACAACCGAGAAAAGAAGGAGCGTGAACCCAACTTATAGTATTGAAAACTTGACAATAATGAGGCCTGGTAAACAAACACTCAAACACTCAAAATCGAAGTGACAACAATTGGCGAATAATCAAGAGCTGCAACTGAAAGAGAGATAATACCTATGAAACAGCATCGTCATGGTTTTTGCTGTCATACTCCAGTGTTTTCATCTGGTCCACAGGTGACTTATACAAACATACAACGAATGCGATTAAAGATCATTTTTATTAATCTCTGAATATGGGATGCGTACGAAGATTCCGTAAGAGAGATTAGCATGATGTGCAGTGGCAACCCACAGAAAACTGTGATAAACTTTCATGTTAATGCGTTGTTTGTCCATCTCGAAACCTTTGTCAATCGTTTGCAACACTGAAAATGAGAGTTCGGTGTGTATGGCATCCTCAGTGCATTGACCAAACACATTAATGTGTGCTTCCTTCAGGATCGAACGAATAGGCTCAAGTGACTCCCACTATCAATTACTTGTCTCATGGCTTCATCGTTACGCGTTGACGATACTATATAATTCCGCTTAAACATGAAAAGGTATAGTGGAAGATCTCAAGATAGCTTGCATCCTCCAACCTATGCGGAACGTCACGCAGTAGTAAAGTAAAACTGCCCTCAGTTTCTTCATGTACGGTGTCCTCAAGCTTCAAAGATAGACCCTTGTTACCGGAGATGAGGTGGATCCAGGAAAACATTGGACGATCAAGCAGTAACTATGCATCACACAGAAACATCAAGCCGCATTTTAAATAACATAACGATATTTACTCCAAGTCCTTCGAAACCGGTCGTATTTTAGTAAAATACGAAGACGGCTTGTCGTATCAGCAAAGATTAAACAGCTAAAGTCCGATGAAAAAATTCGTCAAGTTAAAAAAGTAGACGAGTGGTATTATGCACTTTGAGGAATTTTAACAACCAGCATATCAAACGGAGTTGTGCACCGAAGTAAAATCTGTTTTACTCGGCTAAAAATCCCTTAATGGTATGGTATCATGGAGAATACTGATAAACAAAGCATTCTTCATCTGTACGAAAACGTTGGGGTACGATATTATCAGGCTTTATCTAACATAGTGAAATAGCGCGCGAAGATTACGCAAGCGAGCATAATCCAACAGCTTGAAAAGAACTAAGCAAAAATCACGTCTCGGTAGAGCTGGAATGATATATAATGCTCTGGTTCCCACCCGGAACGAATATATGTTAAGACCCTCGCGAATCCAAGCCGGTAAGCAAACCAAAATGATGTAAAATGCCGATTGACACGTAACCAAGAAATTTTTTGCCGCATGAGGTCAGGCTGGACTTCCCACACTTACTCTGATTGATCGCACTACATTCCACTTAGTTTGTCAACGCAATTTTGAAAACGAAACTACTGACGGTGAAACGTTATCAGGCCAGCTTATTTAAATTAAAAAAACACTGCACGCGATAATGGAATTTTCAGCTGGTGATATGGTGAACATGACATTCTGTTATAATCCCGAGTTCCTCATCATAAACATGAAGACAAACTCCTCGAAACAAGGACATACAAACGTCAATCGAAAGGAGCAATGAAGGCACACTATACGGTTCATCGAGCCTATATTACAAACTACCGACCAACAAGGAGATAGGAACCGGAATTGCCAAAGAAAATTTGTCGGAATTTTAAAGACTTTAGCAGAGGAGAAAAATGGGAACAGTAAGTACACACAATACTGTATATCAAAAACAGCAGTAGATTATGATCTGTACGTTGCATTTATTGAGCCGGAAGGTACAAACATCTATCAAAAGGAACAAGACGTTTAAAAAAGAATAGTTTGAGCACACTCGAACCAAATGGTCTTTACTCAGTCTAACTTGAAGGTCACTATATAGTATTAAAAGCCCTCTATAGTTGATAGATACGAGCACCTGAGGCGGGACCGTAAACATAGTAGCGCATGGCCCAAAGCACAAGTACCAGCGGAAGTGCGCGGGTTTATACGGGCTATAAAGAAGTTCGCGTTCAAATACTAACCACAACAATGACAAGCATACATAAACTGACAAATTCCAACCGCGATGTTTTGTATAACTTACAGCGTATATAATAGCGGTATTTGCAGCCTAGCTCCACTTAAAAGTTAAGACAATGGGGTGAACAGAATATTCATTGGCAAAAAGTCACCAGTAGGTGTGGAAAAAAAAGCAACTCGGTGGTAATATTAACGTAAAGGCCAATGATTGCGCCGTGGAAGTTTATTTTCTACGCACAAAGCCTTTGCAAGCCTCGCGAGAGTGTACACCCATGCAGTACTATCAGCACATACACCTAATCAGTTAGAAGTGGGAATCAATGAAAAAGATTATCGAGAGTTGGGACTAACTTCACGTGTCAGTAAAACCGCCTTTTTGCAAGCACTATTAGCTTCATTTTAAAAGTAGGTCCCAATTGGATGTGAAGTGAACACCATGTTTAGTATACGGCCTTTGAATAACTTTCCAAAAGTATCCATTATTTACAAATGCTGAAAACTTCATCATTAGCCTAAAGAACAATGTTTAGTCGGAAGATGGATACTCAGCATACTCCGACTTCAGAGAAAATAGGTGAACACGTTGTGCTTCCTCTGCAGAGAAGGCACAAAACACGCATGTGCTAACGATCTTCGAAAGGTGCTGATGAGTAGAGTAAATCGCACACGGCGCGTCAGGTTACGGGTAACCTGACTCATGGCCATGAGTCTGCTGACTTGAAACGAATGCACAGACAGCGACAAGCTGAAAGTCCATTCACAATGGCTAAATCAAGCATTGTACTCCACTAGACTCAGTGGCAGTTCAGTCTTGTGATGACGTATCTAGT
>LUCH01000585.1:183464-201697 GCA_013368495.1 Paragonimus heterotremus | reverse complement strand
AAATAAAGGACCACCAGGTTCCTCTGATGGAATAATTTCATTCTCCAAGGTTACAGGGATAGTAATGGAGGAAACACCGACAAAACTGATGCCAAGTCATAGACGTTCCCGCCGTATTCGACGATATATAGTGGTACGACAATACAGCCTTCGCCCGGAACCCATAGTGTATCAAAGGTTTATTGACCAGATGGCATCGGGGAGTATGAAAATCAAAAAAACTGAAAACCTAGGTGAAAATTAGTCTTCAGGTCAAGTTGTAGCATGTCTTTACCGAACAATGAAAGTAGGTTATATCACACAAACATTCAGAGTTATCTACGATTATGCGCAAAACGTTACAGAAAACAACAATATGAAAACCGACCAAACGGGAGGCACATGACAATCAAATGACCCAGAGCTATCGAACTAGCCTGGACGAACAAAATTTACCCTCGAATGGCAACCGCCTACTTCGTAGTCAAATATCTGTTTATTGTAGTGAAAAATGCCATTCTTAGATTATTCGTAATCATTATTCAACCACAAAAATGGTTCCATGATAACGTGCCATTCACCGAAATTTCTCATATGTGGTTGGTCAGTGGAGCAGAAAAGAGAGGCCAACACCTGGCCTACTTTTGGCCAACTTGTCCGAATCCGCCATGTGTTTACTGGGCTATTTATCATAGTGGTCACGGAAAGTATGCAGGGAAAGACTTATAACCAACAACGACTGAGGCGTTGGACAGTATTTTACTGCTACGAAATGGCTTTAATTACTAACCCATCTGGAGAACCAGCCTGTAGGCTCCAATGTATACATCGATTCAGCGATTAAACTGCTTCTGTGTTCCTTCTGTCAACAGGGATTCCTGCAAAGTTTTACATATTCGGTACCTACGAAAGCCGCGTGATTGTTACTTGTAGTCTATGTTGCCTCCAGCGTGGTGACTTGGGTTGCTATTACGGCATTACCTAGTACTTAAGAGTCAGTTACGGTCGATTGGGATCTCGTATTGGACTTCGGCAATTTGGTTTCCGTTTCCAAACAACAATAGATACTGTAGAGACACAAATTACATACTTAAACTCTCCCTTGTTTTTGATTGAAGATAAATATTCTTTAATTTTGGGAACAGATTATAAGCCGTCTACGACGCTGTCTGCTCGCTGATGGCGTTTCACTTCCATAATCGGAAGAATAGAGCACTGATTAACTTGTCACCTAATTTTAAGATGTCGGGGTTAGACATTGGCGCATTCTGTCTGAAGAGGTCTCTGACAAGCAAAATATCGCGGATAAACATCGTTCATCGCTTGTTCATTGTTTGCGCTCAAGTTCTTTTTTACCCACTGGTTTAAGTTGTGTTTCAATGAGTCATGTATATTTCCCTCATTCGTAGGTAGAACCACATTTTTGAAGAATAGTCAGTAGGCCAGAGGGTATTCTGAGATTTGTTCGATCGTAACGTTTAATAAAGAGGAACTGTACAGTTAAAATCTGGAACTAATATTAAATTAGTACTGAAGTGAACCCATGAGTGAACGGGGTTCATCAAGAGTCTCTGGGTTGATGAGATCATATAAATATATATTTATATGACTACTAGCACCTATTTTTGATTTGGTCATGAACAACGTATGTTGTTCATGACCAAATAAAAAATAGGTACCATGTGATCAACTGTGTCAAGCATGAAGGTTTTCAATTACAGAATAAACACTAAACATGCTTAGTGACGGTACTTTAAGCACGCGGTCTGTCTAGTAGAATAGGTACTGTGACACTTCCGTAGGTCTTGTTAAGTCACCTACAGTTACATAATCTTGACAAGTGTTTCTACCAAATGCCGTGGATACAATCCATAAAACTAAGAGTTGTGATTGAGAATCGGGAAGCAGTATTAAGAGGAAGTTACGGAAACATTCCTGAGGCAGCTATGAAAAGTGCCTTGTAGTGTTTGACAAAATAAAGTGTGATGGTTCCAGTAATACAGAAGTGAAGTAGTTAAATTAGCTCAACCCCAGAGCTAGCTTCGACGCAATTGTAATAACAACCAAACTAGGCAAAGCAAGTAATTTTTCCGTCGAGCGCAATTGTACAAGTTATTGTCAGCAATGTAATAAAACAACAGTAATGAGAAATGGGTTTGCTGTCAATCACCACATCCTCCGCAGTTCAAACGAAAGTCCCGGCAGTAGTGGTGACGTCGCTTCTTTTTCACATGTTCGGGAATTCTTGCCTGCGCCGGGTCGATTGCAGATACTCTTTCAGTAACTGACTGTAAGTCTGAAACAGACTCAGAAATGAAACTTTCACTCTCAGAAGATTTAACAGACAATATAAGAGAGATCTTCGAAATCTTCATGCCCTTAAGACCGATAACGGATGGACCAGAATTAATGACAAAAAATGAACATGAATAAATTGCGGACTGCATATCTGTGAGTGTAAGTTCACCATCGTCGAAAATAGGTAAAGCATGTCCAGTAATACCCTTAACAGACATGTTGGCAGGTTTCAAGATAACAGTAGGTTCCAGCCGCTTCACGCAAGCGACAGAAATAAAAGATTCAACACTACCGATGTCAACGATGAAGGAATGTTGGGGACCACCGTTAACAGTAAACGACTGTGTGATATAGTGCGTAGAATCAACAGAATTGATAAAAATCGCAGTAAGAACAATGGATTGGAAGTCAGAATTCAAGTCATCAACGTCATAACTGGAATGTTTGAAAGAAGACTTTGAATTATGACAAACGGACTGAACGTGCTTGCAACCACATGACTTACACTCGTTCCACTGACTGAAAACATTTGGACCAGATGTAGGATGATTATCATTAATTGTATCTCCAGTATTTACCTTTTCAGACAGTCGCCTATGCTGGCCTTCTGATCGTTTCACAATGTTGCTGTATAAAACCATCGGTTCATCTTTCATGGCAGCTTTGAGATCCTGGTACCGTTCGCATAGTGTTCTAGTTGACTGGAAAGTGGAATTCGGAAGCAGTAGAAGCTTCTGTTGTAGATCACGCAAGTTTATCCCATCAGTCAAACAGTCACGTGGTTGAGTATGTGATTGGTTTTCGAAATTACACCGAGCAGCTTGAGTCTGAATTTCAAGAATAAACTGTCTGACATCTTGATTTTCTCTTCTCACGAGCGTGTGAAATTTGGCTCATTCGGCTGCTTCAAAGTTTACAGGTTGGACATAAGAAAGCAACAGTTTCTTCAGGGATTCGTAAGGAAGAGAAATTGGTAAATCAGGAAATGACAAGTTTTTCACCAAGCTGTACGCGTCTTTGCCAATTACGGTGAGGAAATGAGCGGCTTTCTTTTTCGCTTTCATCTCGTTGCCTGTGAGACACCATATTTCGAAGCGTTCGAAATAGTCCTCGACTTCTCTCGACGAATCATGAATACCGAGAATTTCAAGTGGACAGGAATCCATCGTAGAAATTTACAGAAGTCCGCGACGCCAATTGTGATGGTTCCAGTAATACAGAAGTGAAGTAGTTAAATTAGCTCAACCCCAGAGCTAGCTTCTACGCAATAGTAATAACAACCGAACTAGACAAAGCAAGTAATTTTTCCGTCGAGCGCAATTGTACAAGTTATTGTCAGCAATGTAATAAAACAACAGTAATGAGAAATGGGTTTACTGTCAATCACCACATAAAGTTTCGGATCTTCAGGCCTATTTAACATAATGGGTGAACGCTCTGTGGTTACCAATGAAAATGTATTATGTGATCATGCTTTCTTGAGATGGTGACACTTAAGTGATAGTATCCGGTAATAACACTCGCTGGAACGTATCAGAGACATTCTACTGATAGCTGTTTTTGCCTGTATATGACTAATAGTTTTATGGACGAAAATTAAACTTTCATAATATTTTGTGTTCGGAAAATTTTCCTTCATTCAGGTGTTAAACGAAACACGCTTCACAATGGGGATGAAATATAATGTATGCGATATCTGAATCTCTCACGGGAGTAGACTGCACACGGAAAACTGTTTCAGTTTGGGAAAGTTGAGCAGATAAGATAGCGAACTAGTAGTCGCTAACCGCTCTGTTGTTTTCCGTCAGCTCACTCAATGAACTGAAGGTTCCCCAAACAGATTGGAGTTCTGGACTCTGCAAGCAAGCTAGGCAAAAAGGAGATATTGAGCCAAGCAATACATGCATTGAAAGTTCCTAACATCTCAGTAAGAAACCTAAGTGTGGGCGAGATGTCAGCTCATTGGGGTACAATTCGACACAAGCCGAGATCGCCAGATCTCTCCTTATTAGAAGCCGGTAACAGGTAGCGTTACCTTCAGAAATACGTGAACCGCCGAGAGTTGTGAAAGTACATTTACCCACACGTGATCGCACAAAAAGACTATCAAGGGTACGGAGCCTCCAACCTCTTCCGAAACGTTTCACGACCAACCTCAGCCGATGAGCAATCGTATTCTCTGTCTATGCTAGCAGTGAATCGTTGAAAACTGTAGGGTTTTGTTCAAAAAAAGGATGAAGACAAGTGGTCCTAATGTGGAACCACGTGATGCACTGTCATCCACAGCTTATTAGTCGCAGACTACGAACCAGACAGTTGCAATGGGGGCGCAACTCGTCATACCAAGACTTCATTTATTTCAAGTGTGTGAACCACCTTCATAAGATGGATCCAGTGACAAACATCGGATGAGGTCTGTACAAAACAGTCATATGATTAGCTTTTTCTTACGTCGACAGTGGAATAGGATCCGTGGTAAACGGTGATCACATTGCTTGGGCCTTTCATCTTTTTGAATATGCCCAATAATAATGCAGTCGATAGAGACTTGGAAGGCGCGCTTGGACCATTACCATGGACAACAAGTGACAATGTGTATTCTGTTAGCATTAGGGTCTTTGGCCATATTGAAGAGTCTTCATACTGTTTCGGTATAGTAGAAAGAAGGAATATTGAAACAGAGAAGCTATTGCTAAAAGGCTTTATTTGTAGTGGTCAAGAAGAATTACTGAATAGCCTAATTAGATGCGAGTGTACCTCACTAGGCTATCGGTGACAACGAAATGAACGAATGAAGCGGAATAGTTACGAGGTTTTACCAGGTTACAGTAATCAAGGAATATGACTCACAGGAAGCGTTCACAGGTGCTAAAGATGACCGCCACAATATTCCAGTTACCAGTATCCGAAAGTGGGGATATTATTGTGTTTCCGTTGTCTGCTGATGTGCGGTCAAAGTGGCGACGGTGTTTGTAGTACGGCGGAGCTAAAAAATGGGTGAAAGATCAGTGTATTATCGTCAAACGACTGCGCAGCTGACAGAATAGCAGACCGGTGTGCACAAATTTTGTATTACATTGTAAGGTCACTTTTACCACTTTGAAAAACATGCAAAGGTGATGTAAAAAGTTGTACAAAAGTGGGGCACCCTTAGTAAACAAAATAAGAAAAACTCAACACGTTAACTGATGTTGGCAAGTAATTTATAGGGTATGCTGCTCAGCTGCTCAAATGATGACTACGGACTCTTAAAATATTTTGCTGCATGGTTGAACACCTCTCGTTTTACACTGAGGAATTACGAGACTTTGGGTGTATGAAACAATAAAATGTGGGACCACTTGCTCTCCAAGTGTACTCTGATGGTCAGAATGATGACTTTCCTACTTCAGACGGGAGGATTTTCATTTGTTCTGTTAGACAGACTACCTGCTGTAATGTATAAATTTACTTACCCAAACTAGCAATCCGAACAGAAAGTCCGTAGTATTCCTTAACAGTTGTGTGACGACTAACGTGGCACACACACATGCTTGTTGAAAGCTTGCAGATATATAGCACTACAACAATATTCTCGGCCTTTGAGCTGTATATGAAAATCATTAGGTTAAGCGTAGTTGAAGGACAACAGTCTAACAAACAAGGTGTACCTCAGGTTGGTCTAAATTGTAGTCAGTCAAAAATGCAGAAGTGGTGGTGAATTGAATGGAGCAGTTCTCAGGTTTTCGGACCCGAAGCTTTCAATCACAAATGATGGGTGTAAACAATAATTTACTGGGAAGAAAAATATATAAAGTAACATGTTTTCCGTAATCTAGCTTTAGGATGGTACAAATATGCGGAGAGGTGGTAGAATCTGATCGAGATGCTGAACAGATTGGTTACAAAGGAAAGGGTTGATTGGTCTGTTGGTTGAACTTATCTTACTACTTTGCTTCACAGTCAATTTACAGCAGACTCAGTTCCTCTATTCTATAATAGTGACCGGCCGTTGGTTAAGTCAGTACCTATATCTAACTGTTCGATGACTTGTCTTTGTGTGACGATTCGTGGAGGTCGGACTTTACTTGAGTTCTCGAAATGAATTTGGAATAACCCATACTTTGTTTGAAACACAAAATCATGGTAGGTCAATGGAATATGTCGAATGGCGGCTGGCACTGGTCGGGCAGAAACCGGGTTGTTCAATAAGCAAAGCGTCAAACAAAATTATTAACCCAGCCCGCTTCTTAACAGTAGATCTAAATGCTATCTAATCATTCGTGAACTCTCCGAGAAATCATACTGTTGGTCGTAACAGTCAGCGCAGTTCCCAGATCTACTGAGGTTTCTGGTGCAATATGAACTGATCTACTCTTTTCAATCACTTTGTCGCAGATCGAATGTGTCACTGATGGATGAACTCATTACTTTTTGTTCAATCGGTTTTAATTAGTCAACTTCTTCTGTATTTCCCTCACATTCCAAGACATACAAACTACTGTTCACGTGTACGACATTGTATAGAGCTTTCTTTATTTTCTATCCAACACGGTTATCAGTTGACAACGAGATATTTCTAAAATGGAATTCTGGTAGGCTTTTGGTTGACCGGCAGTTAAGTTTTGTGAAAAAATTTCTGCTTCTCTGGTGGCGTGTCCTTATCTGATACTCACAGTTAGGGTAGGCTAACTTGAGTTCAGTTAGCCAAAAACCTTCGAAGAAGAGAAAATTGAGGACTCATTGTTTGAAAGTGGTTAAAGAACCAGGCAAGCGATAACATACTCAGTGACATTAGAATCTGTGACTGAGTAACTGAACGGTAAACTGCCGGCATCACACATTTCTTGAACACAACCCTTGTAACCTGTTAAGAATCCAAATTTTTATACGTTCATTTAGAATCGATCATATATTAAGACACAAAGCTCTATCAGTAAAAGCCATACTAGAGGTAACATTCAAAATGGGGATGGCTTTTTTGGTTGGGTTCTTTCTGAGAAGACGGATTTAGGCAAACATTTGCATTTACTATTCTCAATCTTTAACCCGCAGTCAGCTACATCCTTTCGTGTTTAAATTTATTAGATAATGCGTTCTAGTCTACTAGGACCAAACAATGACTAGCCGTTGATGTACGAACCTATGAAATGTATAATGGGGACGGGGAAATATTAGATGTGTATCTTGTTTGTCTCATTTGTTTGCTTCATAATGGTTACGACATGCGTGATTAAATACCTGCGTGTTGTCTAACCCGAGGACAGTCATTACTAAACACTTATCTCAAATATTTGGGAACATTTATTTTCATTACTGACTTTACAAGGAACACGCTGGCTGAACGCAATTTCCCTCTAACAATGGTTCATTTAGGATTTGTTCCAGCCCATTTCTTAATCTAGAATCACCTGTGTTGTTGCTATGGTGTATTCATTGTGACCGTGAAAACAGCATCATTGAAATGAGTACAATCAAGCATAGCAAACTTATCGTGTATTTTCACTACTGCCCATTCTCATTTTCTCAGTCTGAACTGTTGCGAAAACCTTAGCAACAATTGTATCAACAATAACCTACGTTGATTTATTTGACGACAGTAGTAAAAATAGCAAAAATTAAATTCACAATAAAGCTGGCGTCGATTTCGCGATACGAATAATGTGGGCAAGCCGTTGAATAGCAACCACAAAAACTGAATAGTATTCGTATGCACTGATGTTGTGGGTTTCGAACTAATCGATATATGAAGTTTGCGGTTTTGTTAAGATTTGGCTATCCACAAAGTTCGACAAGAAATAGTTTCGTTAGAGAGTAAACAGGTCAAAAATCAGTTCGTCAGCTGCATTGTGTTATTGCTATTGGCTATAATGTCCACTAAGTTATTGAAAACTAGAACTGGTTAAAACTAAACATATATTTAGTCCAGCAGACGAAATCAAACAAACGCCACTAATCACATAAATGATACTGAATCGTATTTTCGAACCAGCAGAAAATTTGGGTTTGCGATTCCTTGGACTTCGCTACTGGCTGATCCAACGCTGTGATTTTAGAAGGGTTTCACAGTAAAGTATTTACTTGTCTTCTTTCAGATTCTGAACGCAATAGATAGATTTAGGAGATGTGCAAAATAACTGTCGTGGGTTATCTCAGATAATTCGGCGTGATCAATGCCATTTGTTGGAATATGCTTGTGATCGACAGAATATCCATAACTTCAGAAAGACGTGTAGGCAATTGGCGTGCTAGCAATGATGTCAGTGATGCAAACTGGTAACTTGTGTCAGTAGGACCGCATAACGAAAACTAATCGTTCTCCTTAATTACACCGCAGTTTGATGTGTTCATTGTGTACGTATATGAAATAAACAGTGAGATCTGTTTGCGTTAATTAAGGTCAACTACTATCAAATTGGCCAATTCGCGTACGCGGAATGTTTTTAAAACCTTTTTTCTTCTCATTCTGTGGTTTAGGCACACATAACAAGTTCTGAACTGTACTTCTCAAAATTTTATTATGTAGACGTGATTTTGCTCAAAGTAGGGTCACCACAAATCGAACACCGTCCATATTTGCTTACAACATTTGCGTTCAGACAAACTCTTCACCTAGCCTGTACTGAGGCCACTGGGGTTATAACCAATAGGTTTATTTCAGAAACACAGGGAACTCTAGGGCGCAACACCAAATCTGGGCGAGGATACACAATACTAATGAGCTCTAATAAAGGCGGAGCTCAAACACAGTGCTTTAGTTGGAGATAGGTCAGCGGAAACGTTTATCCGAATGCGAAGGCTGCGAACAAGTGAGGATGCTGTTGAAGCTGTACCAGTTTTATTACTTGAAATCTAAACAGTAGGATAAGACACACTTAGAAATGTAAGAAATGGAACATTCTTCTGTCAGATATTCTCTCGAAAGTGAAAAAGGCTGGTTCAATGAAACCCTGAAAAGTTAAGAATTTACTTAATCATACAATTCTGCAATTCAGCTGCCAGGCAACAAGTTTGGAGGCAATCGATTGCCAATTTTTCAGCTTTTAAGTGGTTTTAACATCCCTGTTGAATTATCTGAGAGGTCCATAATCGTTTCGACCTAATACATTTCTTAGATTTTGACTTTCGTTTGATTTAGGAGATTCGCTGGAGTTTCAAAACATCCACTGCGCAAAATTTGACACACGAAAGTCAACATTTTGTCAAATCATGTTACAATATAATGGCAGTAAGTTTCTCATTTTAGATGAAAACTTCTAGGTCTAAAATATGTGCAGTTTACATTTTGTCAGGTGAATTATCCACGGGCTCTCGCACGAGTCATGAGACTGGTTCTTTAACGCTCGTAACCGAGTACTGACTTGTGCCTTTCTGAAATTGTTCAAATGCATAATGAAGTAATTTACTCAGAATTTTGTTCAATACGAATTTTCCGAACAAGATTGAACGACACAAAGATCCGATACTTTTTATCCACAACCATTCTAAGTCATTCGATTCCCAACCAGCTGTTACAACACTATCGAAAAATCTCGTGTTAATATCCCTATCCCACAAATTGGACGACGTATCATTCTCCATGGAACAAAGAAGGAAGTCAGCACTAAATCACACTTATACATCAGCCAAACTCATTGTGCCGCATCCAGTAACTTACGTCCCACCAACTTCGAGGAATCATTCGTCTCCTACATTCTCCAAATCAAACGGTGTCTATGAATTCACCTGTTCCTGAGATTTATAATATGTTGGTCGCAAAGTACATTAAGATCTCAGAGCACCTCTCCAAATGGCTCTTGAGTACCAAGAATGGAGCTGCAAACAGTGCAGTTATAAAGCAGTTACGGCAATTTGGCCATCGAGTATACGCCATCAAGACGTTCCGTATTATCGGCCAAAAACTGAACAAACACACTCCTAACTTTCTCGAATCACTTGCGGTACACTACATGAAACTACCATTACGTGTTCAAATCAGACAGGTGATAATCAATCGTCACTGTTGCTAAACGTTACGCAGATTGTCTGCCCTCCTCATTTTTATTTCTTTAGTCTCGTTCTTTGCGTCCATCTTCAAAATCCGTATCTCCTATCAGTAGTTTTGGTCCCATGGCCGAATGACGATTGGTCATTTTGCAAACTTTTGTCCGTAGGCTCCACACGTCCCGATGTTTGTACATCGTTTCCTATATGTAACTGCAAAAGGCAAACGAAATGATGCTTAGGCACACATCTTACATGACGATGTTTAAGTTCTTCAAATTATGTGAAGGGTTTTTTAAATTTAGTAATTCAGGGAGGCAGTTTTACCTAGACGCTCTTTATCCAAACGTCATATATAGTGTAGGACGCCAGTATACGATGCATTTTCCCTTAGAAAACTCTTTGCTGAAGGCAATTTCCAAAGTTGTATTAGATATTAAGGAGTTCACGGTTTTAACGAGCAACCCTTTAGTAGATTCAGTGTACTGTTGGGAAACAATGATTCTCTCATCGTCACTGAACACATGGGTGAGAATCTTTCATCATTCAGATTAGATTATCATTGTAGATGCATTTCGATAGTAGAAAAATACGATTACTTCCTGTCGCACTGTGCCAGCTGTACTGATTACCATTTAATTGTTACTCCCAACATTCGTATCAAGCACCTCGGTTGAGTCATCGTGTCGGACCCAGAAAGGCTGTAAAAGACAACCAATAACATGATAACGTTATCGGGCTTCTTTAAAACCAGCAGTAATGTTGACATTCTTTTCCGTTCACTAGAACAATAGCGGTGATCAAAGAGTTGAAAGATATCGACTGCATGGTTTGAAGCCCATTTTCTACCGCTTTCGTAGATGCTGTAAATGTACTAACTAAAAGTGACTTTAAGTCGTCTTTGAGTGGTTGTCATCGGAGATTGAAATGTTGCATAGAACCCAGTCTTATGGATTCTTATGGATTTGAGGTAACCGAATACAAATGTGAAATTTCCGAGGTCATGGCGTGGCTTAGTAGCTCAGCCGGTAGAGCGCTTGCCGCGTTTAGGCATGTTGTTTCTGTCGTTGGTTCGAACCCAGCCGAAGCCCTAACTTTTCACAGCTGGGTCTCTTATAAATACGTAGAGTCTTTTATTTTCGAAATAATCAATCGTCGTCAAACGGTTGTAATTTTATACCAAATCTTAATAAGCGGTCAAAAGCATCATTCCCAGTCAAGTAAAAGTTGAACAGACATATGGATGGCATCGAGTTATTTCCCGTTCCCATGCAGTTGCCTGAAGATGTGGGAAATATAAGGTCTCAAGGCATTCATCTTGGTTGGATAATGCAGTCTATATGGTTTGAAACTATCTCTGTTCACTAAAACTAGTTTTCTATTATATCATATATTTAGTAGTTTGCGAACTCTTTGAAAATGCATCTCAGTTTGAAGCCATCTAATTACCCAATATCCTAAAGGTGATTTTGCTGCTGTAATTATTTTGATTGTCTGGCCAATTGAGATCAATGCATATCATTACAGTCTGTGGTAAATTGATACTCTCCTACTGTATGGGTTAGTTGAAAAATCTCAAAATCATGAGCCCATTTTATCTTAAGGTTTACTTGAAGAAACTGGCTGGACGTGCATCCGTGACTTCATTTCAGATTCTCAGTGCATCGACTTGGCTAGCTGATCCCGATGAAATCAAGATGGAATGTAATAAAGCCATTACACTTTAGCGTTTGAATATCTTTCCAATCTGCTATGGAACAGGTGATCGTAAAATAATTGCATAATTGATCAAATGAGTCCCGGAGACGGAACTCCTTTAGATAAAAAGGTGGAAGTTGGCCAGACTAACGTGCATTCTGGAAAATAGGCGCCATACTGTTGTGAAGTGTCGCAAATCTATTGAAGTATCGTTCTGCCAGAAGATTACGTTCTGTTGCGCAGGTGATATAGTAAACAACAGAACAAATCTGTCAAATCGAAAATGCTTTCCCTTTTAACGCCTACAACAACCGTATCATTTGTGCGTCGTTGTGAAACGCCTCTTAATTTATAACCCAGTACCTGCAGCTTGTGTCTGTCTAACGCAAGCCTAATGCTGTAGCAGACTATACTACTGCCGCCATCCTCCGTTTGGGCTACTCAGACTGGATTGGTTCTCACTACGTAGGCTCAGATTCTCTTTGTTACATCCTTAGGACGTGAATCTCTGTCCACATTGTACAAATTTGGATACGTATATCACTGAAGAAAAACATCAGACGGGAACAGTATTCCGGGATACGTCATGTGGTCTATGGGGAACTGCCAAATGTACATGTTAATTCGAAAGTCAAGGAAATCTATGGCATCAGGTGTCAGGCAGGGAAGTTTCTCGTTACACTTTATTTTGCAGTGTACATGTGAAAATGAACATCACGGGATCTTCGATTATTGACAGCAAACTTTGATCTCTGACGTCGGTTTCCCATATTCTGAAATTTACAAGCTTAAAATGCAAAATAATGCTTGCCACATGAATTAAGCGTTGGCTCTGATGATAAGACAGAACTATAAGAAATTGTCGTCTTCTTGATCTCACGGCAAGTGCCCATCTGTCTTAACTGAAGGATCTGTCTATGCGATTCTCACATTCCGATGAAGGTAGGCCTTGAAGCAAACGTGTTTGTTTTAAAAATCCCAAAGATTTGTTGTAAAATGAGAGTGATGTGGATTCGTAATGTGACCTCCTACTTTTGTCATCGTCGATTTTGCGTTTTCAATGAGAAACTCATTAAAACAAATCAACTCCAGTTGACACTTTGTTAGTAATGAGTTAATTTATTTCAGTTTGACAAATACATCATATGGTAACACGTACGGCAGAAAGTTTCCATAAAAAGTAATCAGTTTTAGTGGGTTATTCGTGGATCTATTGATTGGTCCCTTTTATTGGTTAGTTCGATTGAAAATGATGGTCTGATTATTAGGTTAAGCAAGTTCTACAGGTTGAACCCTACTGATAGTTGACTGTAGCTGTCACAATTGAACAGCGCTTTACGCTGACCCGCCAAAAGGATAAGATATCAAACAATTCATCACACCAAAATGTTTAACCAAAATCTGCTGTGCACAATGACATGTCTCCAAATAGGTATCTGAATAGACAAACCGGCGCACGTAAGATGTGAGGAATTCGGAAATGTCGACAGGTTTGCGGTGTTATGTTCCTAAGTTTTTTGACCGCAGTTATTTGAGCCTTTACTGCGCTTCCACTTGCAATTGCCGCACATGCGAACAACAAATGACTGCGACTTATTGTTCATTTGTGACAAACTGTGTGTAGGTTGTGGGAAGACAACAGAAGAAGGGTCGGAATACTCGTCTCAAAAATTGGGAGTCAGGCTTTTACTGGATTTAGCGGCTATGCACTCCAACTAGCCACCAGTAAACTGCATGCTATCTGAACCACTTAACTGATCGTTTCTCGTAAGTAGTAACACAAGCCGTCTGCTGAATAGCTTTCAGATTACTGTACATATGTGATAAAATTAAGTAATTTGTGAACTTATATCGGACAGACCACATACGCATTGTAGAGACAGATGCGCTAATAGTCTCACTTATACTTGAATCTCATAAAACTCTTGGTACTTGGTTTGAGCAATGATAGTATGTGTGGTTGTAATGACACTGCACTAATATAGTTTGTAAACGTTTACTGGGTTGAAAAAGTTTACATCTTGGAAATATTTCACCTTGATCAGACTCCATTTTTTGAAACGACCATGTTGATACGTCTCTCGAATAACGGTGTGTTGGTGTATGTGTGTGTACAAGTGCTTTGCGCGTAGAAGAAACAAATGAGCTACAGGCAATGAAGGGTCATTTGGTCTCACGGGATTCACACTGGAGTGGGGCTTAGGTGAGTTATAGAAAACTGACTACGGGACGTATAGGGTCCACTTGAATTTAAGACATTGAACCCCTTCGAATTACCTGGAAATAGATTGCAGTATAAATTCACTTTATTCATTCACTTTAAAAGTAACATTTAGACCGAGATGAGTGTAAATCAACCGAACCCAAACGAAATGGCTGAAGTTAGAAGTCGGTTTGGACTGTGAGTGTTGCTCATAACGAATATTGAGACTTAGTGGTTTTCGTTTGCAGACGGTCGGCTGTTAACAATTGATAAATAAAGCATCAACACACCTGAAGGTCTGTAAACTAAGAGCATTCATGATGGCTGTAAACGGTGAGACAAAAATACTGCTGTAACCTGTAGCTCATAAGGATAAAGCTGCACTGTGTGGATGTGGAGTGTTGCTCTTCAGCTGTTGGACTAATACTCTTTATATTCACTTTACAACTTGCTTTTTGGACGTAGTCTAAACAGTATTTCTACTGGTCGATATAACCGTTTTAGCAGCTGCAAGAAAAGTAATAGATACAATTACTGGTAGGAAACGCAGAGCGTCGCTTGAGTGGGGCTAGGGTCAACCGAATTGTTTATGAGAGCTGAACAAGTTTCAATGCACTTCAAAGCGAACGAAACATGAGAACAAACACAAGAAAAGAATGTGATGGAACATAAAAGCCTAAAAAGTCGAATGCTCAAACTGTTTGCAACCAAACTGTACTACTGAGATCACAGTTGATACCAACCAATCAGTTAAAATATTTTGCATGTAACCAACCTATCTGTGGTATGCAGTGACACTGAGTCTGTACCGCGTGGGAAGCTAGATGACAGACGTGTGGAATATATACGAAAGTGATTGTTGATTCATAACAAAATATTTCAGCGACGGCATTTCTCACAAACCGTTAGATTCATCTGATCTGAAATGCCAGCGTTAGCTTACAATGTTTAACTGTCTCATATGGGTAGATGTCACAAACATACGAAATCGAAGTAAGTGCTAGCATCCCACATGAGTGCAAATTCTTCAATAGTTATGAATGTTAACAAAACAAATAAAGACTAACACTTCACATTCTAAAAGAGATAATATTTTCAAATAGCTAGGCCATGGCTTCTACGTTACTTGTAAATAATACACTCCCATAACTTAACAGTGGTTCTGATGGATGTTGGCATGAATCGTCTGAGAAATCAAGAGGAGCCACTTGGTGAATTCTACACAACATCGTTCGGGGTTGGCGACTGAATCCAAGTGGAAAGTTATGTGCTGTCGATGTCCTTCTGTAGCTCAGCTTGTAGAATGCCTGACGCTTTTGGGTATGATGTTTCTGTCGCTATTTTTAATCCAGCCAAAGTTAAATCATATCTGAATCATCAACCTTGTCACACAATTTACCGGCTGAATAAATTTTATTGTTTCCCTTACAACACATAGCAGTGAAGTTTGAAATTAGTTCCAAGGTATGATTCACATCTGGAAGCGTAGTAGGGCAAATTTCGTACGGCTGAACATGCTCTTGATTCCACCAAGTAACTGGATTATTCATATTAGTAGTGGTTTATTTTGCAAAAGTCCATTTGAAACGTCATGCAACAAGAACCACTGTAAGCGGTGACCAAAAATACAGATCCATCTGAATGTTTCATTGCGTTTTCGACTGTGAATAAGATAATTCATAAGAGGCTTCAATAGAATATAACCCACCACTAAAGTACGGTGCCCTCGAGGTTGTCTACAGTGTTTCACAATAAGATTCATCAGACCATCAGGCTTAATTAATGTGTTTTTTGTGATTGGAATGCCATACACAATAGCAAAACAGGCTGTAAGTTATGTCGGTAAGTAGTAAAAATCAAACTCAAACTGTTACTGTACTTTTCAATGCAGGAAAAACTAGTAACACAGTACTTGCGCAGGAACCATTGGTCATGGATGACATGCAGACAGCTTGTTTACGGAGCTTCTACATAACCTAAGCCGATTACAGTTTGAAATTCTTTGTCGGTGAAACAAAAGTACCAGAATCTCTGTGGCACAGGGCACTGACGCGAACGCACAGGTTTGCTGGTTAGTTTGAAAGCAGCAAGGGATTAGTTGGATAATTGTACTTATCATCGTTCGTCGGCTATATAAAATAATGCATGCGTGAGACCGGAGAGCACTTCACGATATGTCCACAAAAGGTACCCCTTTATCATTGAGTTGCCGGATCGCTACTTACCAACAAAGATTGCCTCAAATACTTCAATACTTACTCAGTTATATTCATAACACCAACACTGCCCAAGATCCAAGAAAACCATGAAGGAGATAACTGGTTCGTAAACCTTGACGACACCCCGGGTAGAAACACTGGCTTTAGGCCAGTCCTTTGCAAAGTTCCACTATCAAGACAAATTCACTGAGTACTGACCAAGTACTTCATCATCAGAATCCCAGAGCCCACTATTGTTTGTAATTTCATATAATGACGACAACTGCTGGCCATAATCCAAAAACTAGATGTTGGTTTTAGCAACTTAGTAACCTATAAAAGGTGGCCATGCGATGTTCTAGAAGTTTCAGAGATTAAGGCCCGACGGCAAAGAAATTCGGTATCTAAATGTTGCCATACTGCAGAGGACCTCGAAGCTGCCACAACTTGTAAAACGTAGGTCTGCGAGTCCGTTATTCTACAGTCTATACGTAGTCAGTTGTATTTTTCGAGTAGTCATTTGTATAAATCAGTGTATAACGACTACACCTTTAACCCATTCCATTCAGGATTGTATAGCCTTCCCAGCTGTCTTCAATACCTTTAAGACTCACGGTTTAGGTCGTCCCAACTTTTATATCCCAACAACTCGCTGGAGGTAAATTAGCTTGATTTTAACTGATGATACGACAGTGACAGCCAACAAACCTGGTTGCGTGAACTAACCCCAATTGAACGGGTAGTATCGGACGTTACCACTAACATGGTGATAAAACGAGTTGGTGCATCTCCACAACGTGGATGCTAGAGCACTTGATTTGTGCATATTGAAATGGCTATTGTGGCGCAATTTTGTGCTATGGCAATTCGAAACAAGCGTGCTAGTGTGATAGCTGCTTTTCATCTGCAGCACCGCGTGTCACGCAGGTCCAGCATATTGGTCTAGGCGACTATAAATGCTTCTTGCTGCAAAGATGACCAGTCCCACAGCCGCATTCAACGTGGACAGACACATGATCACGGCCTGACTTTCGGCCAACTGTATGTTTCAGTTCGATGTGGTCCAAAGAAGGAAAAAGTAACGGGACGCGCTCGAGTCTGAGTTAAAATCAAGCAATAAACGAGACGGACTCAATGACACCACTAAGTGAAATAATCTGGATAACCTTTGCCAAATGAAGGTGATACACGCATAAATAATAAAGACAACGTACAAGTTAAACATTCTTCGTTATTGTGGGTTAGGCTTCCACTCTATCTTTGAGGATGCAGCGTCTCTATATTGCATTGACAATCATTTGCTGCCAAACTGCCTCTTGTAGCGTCTGTGTTTCAGCTCTTTTTTAGGGATGGGGTGGGGTGGAATATGTGGCAACAGGTAAGTTCTTGATGAATGGGAAGCACCCGAGAACAGACCAACCCGTAATGATTAAAATTCACTGTACAAGTAGTCTAGCATCCGGGGAGCCTCTTCCGTTAAATAGAAGCGATTAACTTAAACGAGAGTAGTAACTAGGAGGGTTGCTTCGTAAAGGGCATAAGTTTGCCGTCTCCGCTACATCTCATCTAACTTCGTGTCCATTATTGACTTGACCGTTAAAGGAAAGACTCTTCTTGAACGACACATGTGAGACGGTTAACTGGCGTTACTGCCCCTTTGGTCACCTTCCTAAAGCATACCCGCAGATCAACCGAACTGTGAGCATACATGAGTCTGCTTGTTTCTGTTGGTTTTTTGTGTTTGTTGGTTGCATCATTATGCCACCCTATCACATACAAAAGCTGAGTTGGCAGGCTGCACAATGTTGAGTTTACTCATCTCCACTTCAGCCCAATGCCTGATAAATTTTTTTCACACTTTAACATCCGATCAGTATCAAATCAGAACCGCGTAA
>LUCH01000585.1:123975-144693 GCA_013368495.1 Paragonimus heterotremus | reverse complement strand
CGGACTGCAAGATTATTACCAACTTGCTAGTCCCCATAAAATATCCAGTAGGACAAGAACAGACCTGATGATGCTCAACAAAACACCATCCGCATACTTAATTAAAAAGGTATGATTGTCTACTGAAGCTGGCACAGTTTAAAGTGAATGTAAATGAGAGGAGAGGATTGCGCTGTGTAAGACGTCAGAGCCAATGATGAGTGGCCATGAGATTTGACCAACGAACTGAGTAAATTGACTCTTGTTTGTGAAGTAATTGCACAAAAACTCGACAGGTGAAGTTTGAATTCCACGTTTATTGAGTGCTTGAAGTAGTGTCTCTCTACCAACTCTGTGAAAATCTTTGCTCTACTGTACTGTACGTAGGCGGATGACTTTCGGTTCTTCTTCTGTCGACGACAGAATCGAATGGATCAGACGAGTAATAACATCCAAGTTTGTGCGTGGGTGACGATAGGCAAACTGTTCTGGATCCAAGATGTTCACCTGAGTTTCCATTTGAGCGAAAATGTTTTTCAAATACTTTAATTGTTTTAGACATGCATGAAATCCGACGAAGTTTGATTGTTTCTTTATTATAAATTGGTGTTATGCATACCTTCCTGCAACAATCAACAATTTTGTGTCGTCTGAATTATTATGTGAGTGACGCAGTTAGAGGTTGACAAAATATTCCGCACACTTCTTAAGAACAGTCGGTGATAAGCTATCACATTCAGTTACTTTGTTGGATTTCAAACAGGTACGTTCTTTGAAAATAGTTGCGCTCTCAAGTGGAGAATGAGAACCATTAAAAAGTTAAAACTCTACGGGAACCCAGGAATCGTTCGTTATCCTTTAAGAAGTAGAACTGGGCACTTCGACGTTGACAACCTACATAATGATTGAAGAGCACGGGCCGTGTTTAACTGTGAATTATGAAAGAGAACTTCGCAACAGAGTTGTCAAGTATACCAGTTGGGGTCCGCCTGTAGAGTGCGTGCAATTGCGTTTTACAAGGGTAGGCTTAATTACACACTATAACACTCGAATAAGTGAGCATAACCCTCACGGATGCCCCTCAATAGTCAATGATGTAACTGATGACCTCTTCGCGAGGTCTTCTGTAAAATACGGGGTGATCCTTGCGGTAACAGGTGAACGACTCCGTTTGCAATATTTCCGCTGAATCAGGTTTCCAATGACAAAATCAAAACCATTTCAACTTATCGACGAAGTCGGAAAATATAGTTCACTTCAAGCATGTTACTGAGCAAAGTACGGATGGTTACACTTTTAACCATAAGTAGATGCATTTCACTTATGTTACGCTTTTGGAGTGCAACCATCCATCAAGCTTGGTGTCTTCTAACCTTCCCCTCCGTTTTTTGAGAAATTCACTTTACTTTATGTTTACCTCCTTTGCCAATGGTTGGGAATTGTGAAAATGCAGAAACCTAGAATGATTTCAGAAAGTCGTGGATGTATTTTGGCATCATGCTAGTTGCACAATGAAAGTGATTAAAATTGACAAGAATTAAAACGGTCCAACTATAGTGATAAATAAACGAGGTCCAGAACAGTGGTAAAAAATTGTTGAACGACCAAATTTGAATTATCGCCTCCTTGTTGATTGAATTAGGGCAAAATGTAAAGAAGTGGGGGCTTCTGATGTATACTTACTCAGAAGACACGATAGGCCGATGTTCACAACTGTTGACAATGTTCACTTATTTCCGCTACGTATTACTTTTTCCCCGGCTGCGCACAAAGTCCATTGGAATTTTTCATAAGTAAACAGTCCTAGCATTTCTAAACTAATCGTCCATCGACGTCTGTTGATATGCTTCCAAACAGTTGCATTAGATAATGCAATGCTTTCGTTAGAATTTGCAAGATTAAATCCAGCGTCTGTTATGTTACCAGGTTTGAGGTGTTAATCACTTTGTTTTCAGCTTTCCCTCCAAGAAATTTGTTGGAAGGTGGTACAGCTTTGTTGACCGTACTCATTCATACGTAGTGTACTTCATCATTCTCGTGACTTTATCAATGAGGGTTTGAGCGAAGTTTTCGTTTTCCACAATGAAATCTGCAAGTTTGCTCGATTTAACATCCCCATCTTGATTAATCTGCTGCATGTCTACTTTTTAATGGCCAAGAGGCATTCGTCAATATCTCGTTGAAATTTCTGTTGTGCTGTCAGTCACTTTTAGTTTATTCAACAAGGACCCATTGATAAGAGAATTGTTGGGGTGTGTTGATGGAACTGAAACCGTATTCTGCTGGTTTTAAAAAAGATAGCACGAATGCGATCTAAAATTTCGACTACAACAATCCTGACATATCGAATACACAATAGCAACACACACTGCAGCCCGTGGTGATCTGATTTGAAGTCATTTATTATTTAGTGCATCTACTAGTAATATGTTCAACAAGATAATATAGTAAAATGAACGATAACGATTCAACCAGTTCAACGTTGACTGGACACTAACGACAAACAGGCTTGTTGTAGTATCTTGCGTATATGAACTGATAGTAATCTGTTGTGTAATCACAGTCGTCTTTTTCTGGGAAACGACAGAAAGGTGTATATCGTGATGGAGAACTCAAAACGAGTTATGTTAGTCATTGCTTTAACACTTGTGAAGTTGGTTCCAGAATGCCCGTTTATTTCACCGGAATCAGACGGTTATCGACAAACCTGGTATGTCAGCGACAAGACCAGCTCGATGTAAGCGAGAACCGATGTAGACCCTTAACAACCGTCAGTCATTAGATGAGTCAAACTGACATCCACAGTGAAGACGGTCAACAATCCAGTTGATGTACAGGCATACGTAAGTCAGCATCAAAGTGGATGAAGGAACATTTCGGCACATGAACAAAGTTCCCAGGGAGGTAGGTTGGTGAACTTTATACGATGACTTTTATTTCATCCAGCCGATTAACATTATGAAATTCTCACTGTAGAACAGACTGACAAAAAAATAGAAGGAAAGGAAGAGTTAATTTAAAGTTGAATTTTGAAAAAAAACGCATAAATCAAGTTCAGTTCATTTTTCACCTCTATTTTTTTTCACAAAGAGGGAATTTCATATTACTGATTCACTACTTCTCATCTTTCCTACGACGGACAGAACAGAGCCAGACTTTGAAGAAATGAGCATTTCAAAATAATTCGATATGTGGTATTATGAATTTGTTTACATTTTGAGGTATTTTGAAGGCTGCTGATAGCATGCAGTTCCTAACGTTTTAGTAAAATCAACAGGAATAAAATTCTAAAGTAATATTTTTTTGCCTTTGCTTTCATATCAAACCTACAACTCACATAAGGATTACCACCACGGTATTAATTCCTTCACGCTCCCCAGATTAAACATTCATACTACCAGTTGTTATTTTGAGTTATCTTATAATACCGCCTTCTCGTCAAACAGAATATTCTCTGTACCAAACAGACCTAACGAGCGCTTGGCGTTAGTTTCCTGCTTAGAACAATATACCAGATACACAACTACCACACTATCCCAAAAATGTCGTGTTGTGGTGTCTACAGATTTAAGCCGTTTGCAATTCGTTTCACGAATAAATCTAATTTGTTCAGCTGTCAGACAATAACAAGCGCGATCACGTGTAAATCTTGTGGATATTGTGTAGGAAAAAGTCGGCTGTACCCACTGCCCGGCTGTAAATGAGCTGTCTTTCAAGGCGACATGAGAACATTAGTTTAATAGTTGGAGTAATAAAACGGTAAACAGTGTCATGTAACAGAAAAGCACCCACGAGTCTAGGTGCTGTTCGGTAATATAAATAATGTATGACCACCAATCTTTTCATTAATCAAGGACATTCCACGCATTTATTTCGTTCAATGATGAGCGATCCACAGCTTTTCCCCGCAGCCTATTTTATAGGCCGTCAGTTCAAAATGATAAACTACGAATGGCAAATAGCCGTCCTTCTGAATAGTGCTCATTGCAGGCAGGCAGACTAGATATTCTAAGAAATAGTTTGATGGTGTCTTGAGTCGAGCTATTTAATTTTAGTGACTACAATCCTATTTTTTTGCCTAAACGAATCTTATTCTCTGGCCAACAATAGTAAAACATGTCCGTCCAACCGTGAACTATGTGTTGAAATGTTTTCCTCTGAAGCCTTCTTGGTAATTCCCAAATTTATAGGCATGTGCTTTACATTGATGTAAAGGATTATTGCAAGAACATTTGATTATTTGTTTACCCTGAAACAATACAGTCGGCAAGGTTTTGTAATTCGCTGAGGACCAGGACCTTTTCTTAATTCAAACGCGCATGACGTTTAGAACCTTCCTCTGTTAGGTCTCCAGCATAACAATCCCGCAGCACTCCAACTAACGATAACCTTCTAAATGTCAAACGTCACGGTTAACATATATGAATCTATCAAAATTTTGAACAAATTGTACCTGATTCCCTTCCATTGATACACTGTTTATGAACATAAAGCTATGTGCACAAAATCTAATACTGTGATTAAACAGTTTTGCAGAAACCCAATCAAAGTAAACAGACTAGTTATTAAGTAGATTCTTGGTTAAACCACAAAGAGTTAAAACCAAAAGAGTTATCGGTTTCGCAACGTTTCGACCCTCTCGGAGAGCCTTTATCAAGCGATTTAAAGCCGAAAATTCACATTATACAAGCTGCACATGAGGTAGTTATCAGCTGGCACGTGTCTGTGTGTTTAACAGGCGGTGTGTAGATAAGTCACCAATACGGTGTAAGGGTTCACGGTTTATCTGAGGTCATCACGTGACGACCCCAGGTGCAGACACGGGTAGATAATTGTTGTGTTGTGTGAAGTTTCTGGTTTAAGTCGCTTGATAAAGGCTCTCCGAGAGGGTCGAAACGCTGCGAAACCGATAACTCTTTTGGTTTTAACTCGTTGTGGCTTAATCAAGAATTTACTTAATAATGAGCATTAGCACAACGGACAATATATTTTCTCACATCCGTTCTATTTACCGTTCGGAAGTGCTAAACAGACCGGTCATTAAAACACTTATTCTGCACACTGTTTGCTGTCTTTCTAACTGAGAGATGGGGATATATTCCACGAGAAATGTCACGGGCAAATTCACATAAATGTGTATGGTTTGTCCTATTGAAAAGCCTGAGGATCCACTTTAGTATTGCAGCATAGCTAACGTTTTACTATGTGGCTCACACTTAAAAGACCATGAGTACATTTATATCAAAATGAGTACAGACAACGTATATATGAGCATGGATGTTGTTTCATGCTCCCAATTGATATACCCAGTTGTCGGCCGCTGTTATTCGGAATAAAAATGGCAGTTTACGACATAGTTCCTTCAGACCCACTGTTTCTTTACTTCCGGGTGACTGGCTTGAAATTCTCAGGTAGCAAAATAAATCATAGCCGATCATGTTGGGTCAGTCACAAGAAATCCAGACAGTGACCGAGACCGAGAAAATGACAACATCTGACTGAGGCCAAATCAATTGCTCTGCGACCACAACATTCTGGGTTAAGCCGTCACAAGAATTACACTCAAAACCTTGAAGCCCCATCTCCGATAAGCATCTACTCATCAAAACACAGTCCAGGAACACTGAATTGACATTAGCAGATATTCCAAAGTACCCCGTTGGTAGACAAGATTATGCTGACTACTTTTGCATATTTTGGTTCCATTTACTCAGTCCACCTTGTGTGTGGTCTAGTCTATGGATCTGTGTAACCCTTATGAGCAACTGACGAGCCCTAACAAGCGCGAATACTCTGAAAAGAAACGGACGGGAAAATTTATCTCATCCTAAAAACCTCAATCAACTGTGTTCAACGTAAGTTTCAGGCATTCATGTTCATTAGCTCACTTGCTCTGCTGTGTCCAGTTCAAGTGTCTGTAAAATACACTGATGCGTTACAGTGCCACATACCCCAAAAGATTGCACCCTTCTGAAAACTTTACCCTAATTAAAAAAGTCCATCAAAAAAACTAGTTTACACAACAGTGAACCAATGTATACAAATTGTAGCTCTTCTTATTTTTGCTCAGTATGATGTAGTTGCCGAGAATGATTCAAAGAACATGGTTTGCGATGGGCGATTTTCATATTCGATTTGTTCTTAATTACACAATAACAAAACAATCAATAGGAATTTAACTCACGAGGATGTAAGAAACAAGACATTAGGGATGATTTATTTGTATTCAAGCGTTTGAAGTTTGCCTGTTAACTGATGATAAAAGAACATTTACTGAAAGACCGTGAGATTCGCAATATTTTCAGTTGCAAAATGAATGGAATAAATACAAATGATATAAGAGAGCGCAACTTTAATTAGTCATCCTTGCTAGCTGCGCGATATGTGTTCCTGGACGAGAGATGCATGGGGAGGTTTCGTTATTAAATTGTTTGGTGTGCTCACAACAAAGGGAAAGACGAAACTTCTGTAGTGTTATCACACGAAAATTTCTACTAATCCCTATTATGAAATAATAATTAAAAGCGCTATTCGTATACACTGTGAGAATACAAACATAATACACAATCAGTTGATCACCTACAGAAAGTAGATTCCAATTGTGAATACGATTAAGTTCGACGAGAATAAAATAGGGCAAGGTTGATAACACCTGAACAGTGCTCAACAGCAGGATAATTTTCGCAGCTGTAACACCATCGCTGTGTGTCTTTGTTTGAAACACGTTAGGTTTTGCTAACATACGTGACGTGGATGATAGTTGGTTGAGTTTTAGAAATAATTTCCTAGAACGATATTGTTTTCGCAGTACGAAATAGAGCGCTGCATTGAGGAAAATCAAGGACAGATAACCGAAGACGGAATGGGACAAAAATTCGTAGTAGGTGTAAGCATGTCTCAACACTGAGAGCTCTGCAGATGAGACAGGTTCACAGCTATACGATCCACTGCCAGACGACGATAGGCGGAATAATAAGACGACTGGAATTTGTTTACACATGATCACAAATAACATTCCCAAAAGACACCAGTTTAAACACCGCCTTGTGATCAGGCGAACCGACGCCAGTGGCCAACGCATACTAACCATACGGTGTGCGGAGAAGAAACATAGCATGGCAACAGCCAAGTTGCTACTAACCAGTGAGATATATGTGTGGGTTACACAAATCGCCTGACCAAATGTGCGTACATCGTATCCCGATCCCAGGTATATGATGTGACGAAGGACAAGTGTCCACAAGCACAGAAACTCGGCGCTGGCCACAAGGAATAGCAGATAGTCGGCGGTCGATTTGAAATAAAATCTGCGATCTGGTCCAAATTGTAGTGACTGTGTAGTTCGTGAATTAGAATTCCGTGTATGCGGGTGGTTCAACTTTGTGCTGACTTGCTTTTGTATCAGTGTACCAAGAAGTAGCACGTTTCCAATGCCACCAAGGCACATAAGAAATGTTGCATAACTCAACAGACCGTGCCGATGTAGGGAACTAATTTTGTGGTCTGTATCGTTGTTCATTACATACAGTTTACCACAACACACTGCCTTTGTGACGGAAATGTGTTTTTCTAGGATGCCTACAGCCTTCTGGTGTATGTCGCACAGTTTACGTAACTATTTGGTAAGTTAATCTATTTCGGCGAATCACAGTGCACTTTGGGACGTGGGCGTTGTTTTTCTCAAGGCCATTTTCAGAATGATAATGGATCATGTCCATTTCCAGCTTAGAATAAGAATCCATGCTAAGTGACGGCTTATTGTGAGGACAGGATAAAAAAGTCTAAATTGTTTCGTTGAAGTTGATTTCGGCCGGGAGATACATTTGTATATAGTTTTCTGGTATTTATGCTAACGAAAACTATTTCTACAAGAGTGAACTTAGCTGGTTCTGTTCTGGAATGTTTTTAATCGTCCTTATGTATATCAGATGCACCACGTATTCGTGATATTCGGATTCCTTAGACCAGGTAAAAATCAGCATAACGATTTCGTGTCATTTGCCTCGAAAAATTCAAAGCAGCAATGCACTAGTTTGGTTCTTATGGTTCTTTATTTAACTTACCACGTTGGTGCTTTGTTTGTACAGTTCAGAATTGCTTACATACACAAGTTAAGCTAGTATTTCAGTAATCTCTTAGACAACTTTGTATTTTATCCTCAAAAGGCTTTTGCTTTCCAAACGTTTTTGAACGTTCAGTTTTGCATTTGTCAACCAGCAAGGAAACATACTTTTATGAATTGTTTCAATCGTCATTCTCCAGACAACCTTACGTGAAACGCTTATAACCTTTACACAGAAGATGTTTCCATTGTTCGTTGCACAAGATTTTGAATAGTTTATCAAGTATTTTTTTCAAAAATAGTACTTTGCAATGTTATCGGTATTTTTATTTCAACTGAAGAATTTCATCCGATTGATTTTTTTACTTGTGCGTTTAAAGAACTTTGATGCCGACTGAATTATCCCAAGTTTTTGAGTGAGGTGAAAATTACGACCAGTGGAAAAGTTTTAACAGTACTTTTACGCTCTGTTAACTCAAATGAATTTGTGTTTATTACATATGGATGCAACGTGGCTTGATGTATCCCTTGAGTTTAACAATTTATATTTCACTGACGGATTTGAACTTAACTCTGGTAAACTTAATGGGCAGCCATCTAAATTTCATACAGTCCGTGAATTACAAAATGTCCAGCTGATAGCAAAAGTCAATATATACCAGTGTTTACTGAAAGTGCATACTGCATAAACTGACAGTACTTACCTTATAGTGATGGATTATGACGTATGCAGTATACTAAATCTAACAACCCAATGGATCAAAAACAAAATACTGCAGAAAAGCCACCGTTTTTAATTAAAGACAATTTTATGGAATTCATCATACATAGATTTCTCACTTAGAGCGGATGTCAATCTGTGCGAACAGACAAACTCCCAGAACCCCCTAAAGCTTGAGTCTTATTGAAACTGTTACTAATCGTGATCAATCCTCACATCTCAACTTAGCACAAATCAAAAGCGATGCACGTCTTCTTTGAACATTAAGTTGTTGCATAACACCGTGCATTTAGAAGCGATGACAGTTTTCGCTGTCGTACCTCATAACAAATGAGATCCAAATATCAGCCTCGGAGAATGGACTGAAACAACTGCCATCAATTCAAATGTCCAGCTGAAAACTATCTCTTCAAATTCATGTTATCACAAGGGGATCCATCGTAAATTACCGTTTCTTTACTAAAACAATGATATAAAGTTTAGGTAAACTTGGAAAATTGGGGATTTAAATACGACGTTCCAATTAAATGATAAGATTTGTGCAACCAATACACACGCTTTTGGCTTTTCATCTACCCAGTAAACGAAACCAGTAGACTTGCATAGAGTAATAATAGCATTTTTTGTAAAACTTATGACATTTGGTGAATGGTTACAAACGGCGGCTCGCCATCGAACACAAATATGTACGTGCTATACCAAAAAACGTGAGCTGCATCAATTTCGACATTCTTTTCTAGATTACTATCTTCCATAGGGATTTGAGAAGAAGTGAAGTGGAACCGAGATAAAATTTGCTCCAACGCATAGAACCATGAAGAAAACAGTAGCTACACATTCGTTGCACGAGGAAAAGAAGGCACGACATTTGAACGGTTAAAAATTATCAGGGCAGTCATCAGAAAACCGATGCAACGGATAAGCTTATTTTCGGTGATTAATCATCGAGCCAAATATATAACGTTTCTACAAACCAGTGTTGTGATGGCGAAGAAAACATCTGCCTTTACAATACTGTTTCAGATAAATCTTATGTATTTGGCTTGAAGATGGAAAACCGACAACTAGCTTGTACGTTACACCGTATTCCTGCTGGTTACTCTAGAAATTTCCAACTATATGGTGCATGCTAAGGATCCAACCATATTGTGTGGACTTGACAATTACGTAAAGTTTGATACAAAACTGGCCGAATTAATATAAGAAAGCCGGTAAATACACGAGGCATTGCTAGACAATTTTTAGAAAATACCGCACCATCGATAATAGGTCATAGCTGCGGTGATACACACATTACAAACATGATATCGGTCGAAGTCGACTTAAGAAGCTGGAGCTGAAACCGATCACCTATGAATGCTGTCTTGAGCAGCTGATGCCCGAAGAGCATGTGGACTTGAAAACTTACAAGTTCAGTGTAAAGAAGCAACTAGAAGTAGGGCAAGTCGTAATATTAAAGGTTCCAAATCAAGCGAAACCTATCACTGAAGTTGCAGTTTATTCGGAACGGTCTGCTCATAATTCCCCTCATGTCACGAACATAAGTGGCTGATTGAAGTAGTATCACTGGATTCCAGGTTTTGCTGCAGGCAATGTGGAAACAGGTAGTTTGTTTTGGAAGTGTATTCCCAGAACTTGTTCACCTGGTAGTCTGACTTTAAATCACCATCTATGGGACCACCACAAAAAGCTGAAGAAAAGTGAAAATATTATTTCCCCTAGGTCGGATAAAATTACTGGAATTGTTCTACTCAGTAAACTAGAATACGTAGGCAAAGTGCAGTCCCCACTGAAAATGATGAGAACAAATCCGAAAAAATATGGAGTGCAAACACAAGACCCTTAAACAAGAGAAAATGCTGTCGAGAATATCGCAGTGTTTGATAAAAACGGGACAACTGACACCAAAATCTTTGATTGCGTTCGACCCATTGGAATCACAATTCCCACGCTTTACAGATTGTGAACACATCTCTTTGACTTATTCTAGACATATATGACAACATATCACTCGCTTGCTGAATGGCTGTTGCATTTCCTTCCGTCCTTCGGACAGAAGTTGTCAAACCATGACCTATGGCACTCTTATGAGTTCACTAATACAATCTACGAACTTCTGCAATGATGTGTGTTTGCCTATGTTCATGTATTTGTTGATTTCGTTGTTTTGCTTCGAGGTGTCTGTTGAACTTCGCCATATAAATCAACACACCGTAATATGCGCCTGATGAGATGTGCTGAAGTGCATATGAAAGGCAATACGCAACAAAATGTTTTTGATTTTTCTGCGACTTGTTTGTGCCGAAGTGTTTTTTCTGTGTTTCCATCTAACGTGGTTTACCTGAAATGAACTTGGTACTTGGTTTGTTTGCCTCATCCTGACAACAATCTTCCACAGGAACGTTAGATATTTGGCCTGCTGATAACTAATCGAAAACACGTTTTTTCCGTACATCTTTTTCAGTGATATTCCATTTAGGTACTTGATGTTTAAGATGTATTTTTCTTGGTAAACTCTTTCGCTTTAAATCCAGTTAACTTCCCTCTGTCTTTGTTGATGCTGCTAATAAGTTTGACGCAAAATACTTTTCGGTTCACGAAATCCAATCAGATCTGTTTACACAAACATGGAGACCGAATATCTTGTATTGAAATACCTGAGTAGAGGCTTCACATTTTTGCGAAGCATCTTCCAACAAACTTGGTCTGAAAACGGTTGTGTGGCAGACAGAACAAATAACCCCAAAAACAGACAAAATTTAATGTGTTGCGAATTGCGGTTGACCAGAATGAAAAATTTCAGATTTCTTGGATCTCTACGGCTCAGTATCGGGGAGGACATTTGAAGATCATAGCAATCCGATACCACCATCATTCCTTGCAAATCAATCACACTTGTTTTGTTTGTTGTTCTAATATGAAGTAAACCTTTGTTTTTTCTTTTGTTGTTGTGGTAATTTGGGAATGTTTGTTCAAAACGACCATAGTAAAGCAGCAAACTTGTACAACAAAATGTTTCTCAGCGTGAATTCTACAACCGTGAACAACAATCGCATTTGTTTCATTCCTCAGTGTATAGAAAGCTTCCCTTTTGATCATAAGCAAGATTTATCATCGATAGTGTTTCCCTAAAATATATCTGAGGAACAAATGAGCGCTGATAGCAAAATTCGCTGAATATGTGTAAGATGTTCTTCATTCTTCAGCGTTTTTTATTCGTCTTTAACGCAAAAGTTGTCACTCAAAGACATGACACCCTAATATTCATTGAAAGCCTATTTTCCTGTTGCACTGCCAGTGAGTTATCTGGTAGCTGTTTTTAGGTTAAGGACGATATCGTTGTTATGATGTGCAAGTGATGAAGCAGGAAGTTATTCAGTACTGTAAATATATGTTTGGAAAAACATCCAGAGATTAAATCTGTTGAACCTCTTGAACAGTATGCTACTGCAAGTATTTTCATCAAAGGACTCGCAAACCCCATCTAGTATTTATGATGTGAGGAATATTTCCATAGTAGCGTTTGATCAATGAAACGTAGATGATTTTTCTTAGTGTTTCCCGCTCGCCGTCGACTGATAACACAAATTATAATCTTAGTTGATGCAGATACACTAGGGCATGTGAATTTGAACCGGATCTGTGAGCAGCGGCGGTGATCCATCTGATCCAAGTGGTCGTCATTAGGTGGAATCAGTAATAAAACATTAGTATACAACCGACAACCAAAATTAAGGTTGTCCAACTTATTAACCGGTAAAGCAACGGTGGCAAGACATACCTTTTCGAAGCAGCTGTGTGCTGATGCCATCTACGATGAATGGTATATGACAGGTGTGTATGGGGAACCACATTCTACGTTTGTCTCTCGGCATCGATTTGAGAATTTCACCCATTAACCGTTATCCCAGTCATATGATTAACCGCGATCTCATACATACTAACCCCGACAACGTACATAAACGTGCGTCTGAAATAAGCACGATTAGTTCGTAGTGGTACCGTTGCTTGTTGGCTAAGGTGAGATTGATGGCGGCATCACCTGCGTTGAGTTGAGTGATCAGATTTTGCGTAACTGATTCTCGCGTCTTCGGAAGCAAATTTTCACACACTTTGATAGAACTACTCCATAAGACATGGCACCTATTCACATAATTGCTGTTCAGCTAGTAACGTAATCTTCGAAAAGTGTGTGATGATGTGCACTGAAATCCTCCGACGAACAGGTTCCTTTAAACAGTTTTGAAAAAATGTCATGCAACTGACGAAAATTTTAGCAACCACCTCCACCAAGAAGGCGTTAAGCAACTCATCGATTAAACTAAGTGAGTGCAGATAGTGCAATCAGTTGGGTATGATGTTAAATTTTAATGAGTTTACTGGAATACACCACATGAATTAGAATGACTGGTTGGAGGGAATTCGATGAAATATCGTAACTTATAGAAATAGTTCATTGTTATATTACAGAAAGCTTATTAGTGTGTTGGTTGAATTCATGAAGAAACATACACGACCGATCCGTCTGCTGGTCTTATGTGCGCCTACACAGAAACAAGAAAAAAAAAACCTGAACCTAACGTACTTTTGCATAAGCTTATCTCAGTCCTGGCTGTTCTGTTTCACTTCCAGCCGCCATCTTGTTTGTGTATCATTTCTGTGTTGTACCAACCTTTAAACCAGGGCGGCCGTGCTCTCAGTTGAGTGGGTTCACCCTCCTTTGTTTACCTGCATGTTGATTGTGTACATTATTGTTAAACTTCCTCTACTTTATAATAAAGTATACTGCTACCCGATATCACTCAGAGGTTAATTAGCCGACATAAATCATTCAGTGTTCACTGTATGCCTACCCAATCATGGTCATAAAATGGCACGTCAACATAACTTTATAAACGCTGGTTCTTAATAAATTTAACAGCAGAATGTCGAAAGAAACTTCAACAAAACTAAACAGTCACTCCGGAATTTGATCGGTAGGTTGAATATGGAATTTCATTGGTTCTCTCCAACGTGTTGATCACAAGTAAGTCAAAGTGTATTAATCTGAGATGATTGCATTATCAAATTAAGATATCCATATATCGCTACTTAGGGTCACAGATCCAAGCCTCACCGAATTTTCCATTCGAGTAGTCAATATATAATTTTGATTTAGTTTGGGCCAAGATATCTCAACTGTTAGTAGAGTACACGAATCCTGCAAGAACGGGGTCGTAATACTGAAACAAGGATGATACGTATATCGAATCAACGACTTGATAAAGGACTACGTTCTTCTTCACATATGGACGATAAGTGCAACCGGTTTAACAACAAGCAGAAATATTTAAGATAAAGTTAGTTTAGTATATGGACGACGGATGCCAATGACGTTTAAAGCATCAAAACTTACTGACTGTTTATCACATCGTAGATCAATATGTTCAGTCCTCAAACTAGTTAACACTTAGTGAAAGTGGGATGGTTTGTCGTTTATGGAGAAGCTGGTGTAGGTACGAAAGGTAAACTGCACATTTCTGCGTATCAGGTGGTCAGTACAATTCAGTCAGCGAATGATAATGAGAGTTACTGATATATTGTCGTGAATTCATCGGCAGATTCCCTGTTCATGTCAATTATTGGATGATACATGTCGTAAGTTAGACTGTCCTCAGTGTTTTACCATTTCATTGCCAAGTGTATATTACAGTGGTTCTGTGTGGTCTTACTGAAAATTTTCACATGAGTTTATCTCAATAGTTGCAAATAGCTGGGTAGGTAAACTAGGAGGAATTTCCAAGGGAATAAGGGGCAGTTTTAACTTGTACCATAAACAAATTAAATCACCCACTACGCAAGCACCGGTGTTTAGTGATTCACAGAAGTTTGAGAATTGGTTATTGAGTCACCAATTATTAATCCTCTTTATGGTGTCTGTTCAGTGTATCTTAAAGTCTCAACGAATGACGACGGAAACCTCAGATGAGTAGCAGAGACAAGTGTTAATAACAAGTTATATCTAAGGTTCACGGGTTTTCAGTGCTCGTCAGTGATTCATAAAGTATACAGATGTGCTGACCTATACGTATTTCATCAGTGAATGGATCACAGCAACTGGGCGGCGAAACGCCGATTGACATTTGAACAAAGCGCGGTGGTTTACATTCTATTCTTGGTTGAATAATTACACCAACCTAATGAGATGACAGTCTATGCTAGACAGGTAATTAATCTCATATGGTCGTTGATTTTGCTGTTTGGCTTCAAAATGCCCAATGAACTTTTCTACATAAACCCACAGACTGCAGTGCGTACCTGATGAGATGGGGCGAAATTTGCCCGAGAGATAGATTGTGCAGAAAACTGTTTCTGACATCTCTGTTTTAATTTTGTAGTAGTTACAAATAACATGAAATAAATAAAAAGTGTCACACCAATCCAGATAAGGGTTTTGATGGTAGTGGAACGCTTTTATTGCTGATAGGACAGATGCATAATTAAACTGACTGTTATTGTGCTTAGGGCTAACGTCTGGACTGCTGTAGGATAATACGTGTTCCTTTATCTGATCATACGAAAAGACGGGCTATGGTAATTGACCTCTGACAAGCTGTAGTAGCAGATTGTATAAACGTATACTGTGAATGTGTTTTATGGTTTCTTTTTTTATTGAAAGCCTAAAAGCAGTTTAAAGATTGTGATGCTAGACAGTCTCGTTTATTTCAGACGACAGATAACATTAGGGATAGAGGTAGGAGCTTGAGAGGCCAATTAAATCAGGAGAGATTTTCTGATAGAAAGCAAACGATCTATCGTAATGTCGTGGAAATTAATGGCATTTTCAAATGCCAAAAATAGTGAAGCAATACAAAAGTAAGGCCGGGAAGTGTTAATTTTGTACACAAAAATTCGTGAAGTATAATGTTTGCCCAACATGACGGCTTGTATGTTGCAAAGGGTGAAATAATCTTGTGAAAGTAGTTAAACAGTAAATGAAAAGAAGTTTGTGTTTCGGTTACTCTTTGTATGTATACACGAATGAGATATCAGATGGTAGGAGACAGGCTGACTTTAATCACCGGCGTATAAAAATGTTATCCCGAGCCAGAGGTTTATATTATCTGACCTCCTTGGTTCAGAAAGTAGTGTGGGCACATTAGATTAGGGCGATTGTTAAAACGACGACTGACAGTTGTCAAAAAACTTCGTCGGCTTAGCATCTTATGTCCTCACGGCTATTCTTCAGAAGGTAGGCAACTTTAGGTGCATGCATAAATTTCTGCTTTCATATTAGTCTTGTAAATCCTCACAAGTGGTTGGGGAATAAAAGGTGTGCCGCCTGTGAGGACATTAATGAAAACGACAGAATTGTCGAGGACTGGATCTGTGATAGCTGAAAAGACACGGACCACACCAAGCAAAATAATGCAGGCCGGGCAGGTAGTGTTTGCCGCATTCAAGGTATTAGATACACTTGGGTTAGAAAATACTTGCAGATTTACAATGACTTAGAGAGGCCAATAGTTTGCATTGCTGCAAGTGAAGAGTTTGCTCAGTAAAGAATGGTGAGACAATCATAGATTTTTCGTCCGGCGTTCATTCTGTAAGTCAGCCACTCTTTTCATCAACACAGAATTAATTTCGAGTTGAACATAATCCACAAATGATTGCGGCTGTCGCATTCCCATAGACTTTCCAGTCGGCTCCTTTCGGAAGGGACCGACTGAAAAGTCTACGGGAATGTGACAGCCGCGATCAGTTGTGGATGATGTTCAACTTAAAATTAACCAAATGCTGGATTACTCATCAGCAAACAGACTTACTTCCCTACTTACCACAATCTGGATTTCATTTCGTTCTCATCATGCCGCCGTAACTGGGAAACAACCGAACCTGGTGACTGTTGTGAGTTCATGAACTAAATACCATTGCACAGTATCCGCGTTAAAACGACATTAAAGTATGTCACATATCCGACACTGAAAGATGACATACCAATGAAAGTGGTTTTGCTGGATGGACGTGGAAACGTTGGAAGGACATGCGGCAATCCTGCGGTTTCAGTCCTTTTGTAAACGTCAGCTATGGGAGTATTACGTAAGGTAATCTACTATCCGAAACACATAACTGTCTGTTTCGATGAATTCTTGCACTAGGCTAGCTTCCCCCCTGTATTTGTTTATAGCTGCTTCGTTATTCACGATTACAATAATATTTTGAGGAACTGCACAGACTAAGTAGTGAGGTTTGGTTCCAAAATAAGGCAGTCTGTAACTGACGTGTTGCAGTGATGGCAATCACCTACTTGCTCGTGGATGGGTTGACGGTTATCTGGCCCATTTAACACGATCTATTTTTGTCCATTAATATCCAGTACATTTACACTATCATTTCTCTGCTCACATTCAACAGGCGGAGATTGTATGAATGAGGCTGAACTCGGTAAAGCCTTGTGTTGGGAACAAGAATACTTGTCCATTGGGGAGCGATTATTCTGAAGAGATATAACGGCAGTTATAAGCGCTACTACCCGCAACCAGTGTAAACTGCTATCCGGAATGTACTGGGCCCTTGTCCATGGACGCCATGTGAATAAGTTTTACTTAGAAGCAGATTTTCTCTCTCCTACAGAGCTGATAAAAGTTTTATCATGCGCTTTAAATTGATCGTTGAAAACGATAGCCCAGGAATACAGAGGAGTGTAAGAAAAGTAGACAGTGAGCTTGCCGTAGTCAGTGTTCATTACTAGCACATTAGTGCGTCAGTGCTTTAGACAAGCCCTGCCGTTTCTTGATAGAACTGTACACCAAGCTGACATAGTGACGCATGTGCTGCCGTTATATGTACTGTTCATGCAACACCTAGTTAACTGAAACCTTCGATGATAGCAGATTTATCTGGGTGCGATATTAATGTAGTAACCTGTCTATATTACAGACAGCACAATGTGAATGTCACCATCAAAATATTTTATTACAGACTTCGAAAAAACATTCAACCGAAGTTTTGCAGCCAGATCACGCAATCTACATCTCCATACTTCCGCCCGGTTTTTGAACCCAGTTTGAAATATATAATTCTGCGACATTTTGGTGAACTACGATGCGTAAGCATACTCCGTATACCGAATTGCATGATCAATCGCTTTAGGACTGGAGTGGTCAAGGTTCATATGGACTGCGTCGACTGTGTACTGAAGAATATTTTGGACGTCCGAGATCTCTAAATGTGGCGTAATGCGCGAGCTTGCAGATCGCACTGTTATTTTGAAGTCCATCCAGAGATGAAAACAAAATACAAAAAGTTGGTAATCCTGGCCGTGGTAAGAATATGCAGTATCGATGACCTTTAACAAGAGCAAACCTCCAGTCTAGTGTGTCCCTTCGAAAGAGGCCGGCAGAAGAGTTTATCTAAATGCTGAGTAGTGTTCAACCAAAAGGTTTTGCAAAAGTTTGGTTTCAATAAAAATCTCCACTATACAGTGCATAGTAGGCCTGTAAGCCAGTTTGATATAAACTGTTCATAGAGTATCGTTGTGCGGTGGTTCATATGTGCACACTATATTTGAAATTACTTGACGTCCTCTTGTAACACATCGTCCTTCATAAATGTTTGGGCCGTAAATCGACTGCTTGTCAATCGATAACGCGGATGAAGTGGTTTTCCGAGAAAGTTGGGGGAAACATCTATCCAGTAAAAGTCAATCGGGAGCTTCAGCCAGAGAATGCGTGTGCCCTGTACTTAGTACATCACTTAAGAATTGTCCATCTTTCTCCAGAATTATTTGCAGAAAACGACCACACTTTGTCACTTACGTTACAAATAGTTGCCAACGTCGTGGATAAATCGCAGTCGGCATTCAGCGGTCCTTCGCAGCTGAACACCAGTTTTGTGGGAAATAATGTCCTCTTGTAGTGAGGACGAGCGATCGTAGTATACTATTTACACGACTGTCCAAACGACCATCTCACACGGCTGAACAGCTTATTTCGACCTCGGTCCACTCAATGAAATCGCAGCTCCAGTTTCAATCAAGCAGCACTCCGAGCTACTACTGATTTCCATCTTAGCCTGAACTGCCGTCTTATCAACCACCCCTATTATCGGATCACCCCTCCCAGAGAAAAACAACCGTTGAAACGTTTAGATACATAGGGCGTTTTCTTGCCGCGCGGGCAAAATCTTCGCCAGTGTTTACGTCTTCCGCATCTGTAACAGACGACTCCACGGTTCTCCTCCCTCCTCATCTTCAAAGCCGCCACTTCTTGAGTCAACTTCTCCTCTGCGGTTCGCATGTCATTCACTTCATATTGGTTCATTTGTCTTCAACTCGTTGACTATTGAGGAGTTTTCTGTTAGCAATTATCTAGCAGCATCAGCCAGCTGTTCCAACGTCATTGGATGCGCGATGAGAGCCACCCTGAACTGATCCCACACTGTTGGTGGCATTCTGTCCAAGAACTGGTCCGTCAGCATACGTGTTGTGAGTCCTGATCCAATCCTGACTATAATGGATTTTCATGTTCCATCTCTCGTTAATAGTGACAAAACTAATCATACTGACAGGCATGTTTTACAACTGAAACATTTGTTGATGTTGGGAATCTCAGCAGAAATATCAGGAATTTGCGGTGTTACGTTGACAATCAGCAACTGAGAACATAATGGAATGTTGTTTACAAAGTCTGTTGGAAGTTCGTTTGGAACTGTTCAAAATGGATCAGTAACTGGGACATGCAATAAGTAAACTCATGACCAGTCTACTCCCTCGGAGGGGGCAGATTGCACATAGGTATTTTGTAGGTACAATGACAAGTTCAGGAGGCAGATGATAGTGCTGTTTGAGATGTACACGGTGGTGGGTCGCACATGCCCGTCTGATTAGTGTGGAATGAAAGGAAAAACGAAATCCCGGTTGGTCTGATGTCTCCAAGTGAGCTCCTAGTAAACCAAACTTAATTACTTTTTCCGGTTATTGTAAAGAATTGTACTGTTTAACGGCTTCTGCACCCCAACAAGAGAAGTATATGCGACGAAACCACACCTGGTTAATGAACAGTTTCACAAACTTTCGTCTTAGTAACATTTTTTACGCCCACTTTAAACAGGATGAGGATGTTAAATTTTTGAATTAAAATGGTGTAAGATAAAAAGCCGGGCAAAGGAAATTCCATTGCGGCGAAACTAAAAATGTAAACACATGGGGATAACATCCATAAGGAATGGATGTTCCCGTTACTTGCAGTTGTGCTGTAGATCAGAAAGTCAGCTTTCGGCACGTCCTCCGTAAAAAGATTGAAATGTAGCTAAACTTGACTGTGTGGTTACAATGCATAAACGGCACTACTTTGGTAAGCAAACATATTTTGGTTTTCTGCACCGTAGGCAAAATCTTCTGGTCCTGTATATCCTCCATAAAGAAACGGATGGTCGTCATTTTGTTCAAGGTGAACATAACTCACTTCTCGGCACGCCGTCATCTTTCATTGTTTACCTCATCCAACCTATAACTGCAACAAGTCCCCTGATCCTTAATTTTTATTCTGTATATCATTGTTGAGATGCTAACGAATAAGTACACATTTTCAAGTGTATGAATTACTAAACCAGAGAACAGAATATATTTTACTTGTTTTCTTTGTGGCATTAAAACTCTCGTTTACGTTTCATGGACACTTTTTTGTTTGCAAATTTGCATATGATTAGTAGTAGGGGATTTGGATTTTCATATAGATTGAACATCACCCACAATTGATCGCAGCTGTCGCATTCCCACAGACTTTCCAGTCGGCCCATTTCGAAAAGAAGCACTAGACTCGAGTTTCGCTCTCATTACTCACAAGTGGTTGAGTGTTCACATATGATAATTCGGTTGTGCCTAATGTGAAGTCATTGGCGCAGTGGCCGTGGTTCTAGTCCCGGCAGTAGCGATGATATGCGCCAATGACGAGCTCTAATGAGAGCGAAACTCGAG
>LUCH01000585.1:96424-123489 GCA_013368495.1 Paragonimus heterotremus | reverse complement strand
TCACCCACAATTGATCGCAGCTGTCGCATTCCCACAGACTTTCCAGTCGGCCCATTTCGAAAAGAAGCACCAGACTCGAGTTTTGCTCTCATTAGGGCTCGTCAGTAGTGCACATCCTAGCCACTGCCGAGACTTGAACCACGGACATGCTGTTCGTGAAGCAACCGTGTTTACCACTACGCCATTGGTTCAAGTCCCGGCAGTGGCGATGATATGCACAACTGACGAGCTCTAATGAGAGCGAAACTCGAGTCTAGTGCTTCTTTTCGAAATGGGCCGACTGGAAAGTCTGTGGGAATGCGACAGCTGCGATCAATTGTGGGTGATGTTCAATCTACATGAAATTTGCATATCGCAAAGTTGTACTTATTATTATCTGCATTCCAACTGGTGCTTGAAATATTCTTGGGTTACCCAAGTCGTTCAGTTAATCACTTGTTATTACGGGTTTATCTGAGCTGGTGGCCGTCAGCGTTTTCAAATGAGAGGCCACATTTTACAGACCAAAAAGGTTTGCAAAGAAGAACCTAAACAAGCTCCGACCTGATGTTTAGTGTGACACTTCCGCTTAATCAGCGTGAAATTACTGACAGCAACAGTAGAATGTTTGACAGTTTTTCGGCACAGACCCTACTCTCCCGTTAGTATATAAGAAACTGCCACGAAAGTTTTCATGAATTAAACAGTTACTTTGCAAAACGTTTCAAAAAACGAATCAATTCGCTTTAACTCACACGACGCTAACGATCTATTACCTTAGTTTGAGGATTACTGAACTCATACTTGGCACCACGAAGCCGGTGTAACTAGCATTCATTCATCTTCGCAACACTGATTTATCACTTTACACATCAAGGTTTACATGCCTCTTACATAATGGATTACTGACGTTGTGCCTCTATTAAATAACTGGCATTCATTATTCACACTTCTAATTTACTCTGTCTAACTGAAGATCATTATCATCCCAAGGAAACACTACTTGAAAATATTGCGAATAAAATCATGAACAGTGTAACAGAGCATAATCGAAACGACGAGAGAGAGAATGCGGGGGACAAAACACTGCACTTGGATGGGCGTGTAATGTATGTAATTTCCAATAAACAGGAATAGAAAGAGAACGATCGTCTTATCACTGACCGGCAGATGGACTTAGTTGTTGTGCCAAAGGTTGCAAACGAGTTTGGGACATTTATATCATATGTTATAGAAAAAATCTGTGTAAAGCAGTCGAACTTTTGGGAATAGGCAACTTCAAACTTTTCGTGACTAACCACCCATATCGAATACGTTTATTCATAATTATCCGTGTTTAGTATACACCTAAATTTTAAGTTATGTTGCACGAGATATGTTGATGTGTTGGACTGTTTGTTGTTTACGAGCCATACTTCTAAACCCTTAAGTTAAACAACCGAATATCTGAATTGATGCAGGCACGCAAAACAATTTTCCATCCACCCTTTATAGGTGTAAGTTTACTTGGTTCTTTTGAAAACATTTTGGGTCAATCCTGCATTATTATTTGCTTTCCGGCTGCACATACCATCTATTCACTTTCGTTAGGTTTGCCAAGCATACACACAACATCCAACTTCTACATTATGACAGGAGTGACAAATTACATTCCACGTAGACAGCACAGTTGTTTCATGGATTTTTCCATCAGTTGAACACTTCAGCTATTAGCGAGCACATCCGTCCAAAATTTCGGTTGCACTCACAACTTGTGATCCAAGCTTACAGTACTCTCTGTTTGCTTTGTGCTTACTTTGTTTAGTGACCATATGCTGCAGGAGGTAAATCATCAAAATTAAAATGCATCTCGTCGTGACTGCTTTTTACTTACAATGCTCAGGCATAGATTTTGAAGCGGAGCGAAGAACGAAAAGTCACCTGACAGCGGACAAGAAATTTAGTAGTTCGGAAATTATGTGAAGCGACTTAAGAATCATTTTCAGTTTGTTTGACTGTTTTTGCATGTGTTTACAGAGCATCTACTGTCAAATTTGATGGCCAAGAGTAAGCTCCTTCGAAAACACAATGTACGTAGTGTTTTCGTGTTTTTTAATATAAGCTAATGGAACCGGTTACGATTGCCTGGAATCACTTCTGAAAATGTGAAAACCTCATTTAGTACTAGGATTGATACTGCTACTATTGCACTAACCACTTCGTCTCTTTGGAGCTCACTGTTCAATTTTTCGGATACCGTTAAGTTTTGCAATGTCTTCACACGTAGAATTTCTCCGTAAGGTTTCTTCAACACAGACTGTTTATCTAAATTGAACACTGAACATGACTGATCGCAGCTGTTGCCTTCTAGTCTATATTTTACTTAGTCCTTATCAAAAGAGCACTACACTCGAGTTTCGCCTTTGCTAGTGCTCACCAGTAGTACATCAACTTGCAACAGCCGGGTCTATAACGCTGGGCGTGCTTTCACGAGGCGCTCGTGTTATTTTCTGTCAGACACAAAGTACGAAGCATGCTAGACAACACCATTCAAAATATGCCAACTATTCTGTTTGGCAGATTGTTGTAGTATGCGTAGCCGTTCCTGCAATGCTAGTTTCGTTGTCAAAACTGTCCGACTACAGCAGTCAACGATCTCAGCCTGCAACCATGCAATTCGAGTTGTTGAAACGGTCAGTGCAATTATAAGTTTCAAAACATACAAGTTATTATCTATGGATATTATTTTGCTCACCATAGCTCCTGCGTAGTGTGCAACAGTAATCATATAATAACCTAATGTCACATTGTTTCCGTAAGTGAGCAAGCACGTTAGAACATGTGGAACGTTAGAATCAGCCTTGTAACGGTCGTTTCTGATTGTATATTTTACCAACTCTTTGTATATTAGGCTTTTGAAGAATTCATCAGACCATCCTTTTCTGCAATCAACTTTGCAGTCATCTGGGTACTGTATATTGCGTTTAGTTAATACGTATCTCGGAAAGCTATCAACGGTTTGAAACGCATCAAAGTAATCGCTAAGTCACTTCATTCAAATCGGTGATACCCCTTGTGTTGCGGTTAGGACATCGAACGCACCGATCAGTGCAACGTATTCACGGTTGTACAGACTGTCATTGTCCACACGGTTAAAAAACAGTAACATAGGATTTACTCACAAATCATAACCACTAAGTTCGCCGCAGCGTGAACGAGAACCTCGGTGGTTCTAACGGCACTGATTCTTTGTCGGAAGCTCACAGGTCCTTCTTTGCAATGGAACACTTATTTAATCAGTGACTGAATTCTAATCTAAAACAAACTGGAAGCACATACCGTAATAGCACATTGTTTTAATTGATAGCAGGAGAAATATACGTCACCTGAAAGACATATCAGTGGTGTGTAAAATTTCAACTAAGGTGATTACTTGACACACACTAGTAACATTTTCTATGTTCATCAGCAGCACTGTTAGATTTCAGCGTACAATATTCGAGAAATCCTTCCGGGGCAGTCGATCCCCTGGATCATTTGGTGGATTCCAAATGAGGCAGTGAGACATGTAGGTAACAGAATCCAAATGTGAAATTTCCGAACTCCTGGCATGGCTTCGTAGTTCAGCTGGTAGAGCGCTTGCCTTGTTCGGGCATGACGTTTCTGCTGCTCGTTTGAATCCAGCCGAAGCTCCGACTCTTCGCAATTGGGCCTCATCTAAAATCATAATTCTGCGAAACGATTCATTAGTAATACCTATCGCAGTCTTGATTTTTCAGCCTCATTTCTTCGTAAAGAGGATGCAATAACTTGCGATCTCAAACTAAGCTTACCAGCATTCAAGACACACTGTCCACACAGTTTTACCGGGCTTCTTTCTGTTGTCTTATAAATAGCCTCTCAATATTATCCCAAAATAACGAGATGTCTATTGTGCAAGTAGGTATCCCCGGGGTATTATCACTAGGTTTATCAGACTTTTCATATCACTGTACTTTTGCATGATACCTTTGTCTAAGTGCCTTTCTTTATGTGCTCCAGAATCCACTGCTACTAAACAGGTTGTATGGCTTTGACCACTGAAAGGATAAGGAAAGGGATGTGAGAACGTTTAACTGATCGGCTCTGCAATTGTTTGATCAAACTAGTTTCAACAGCAATCTGTTCTTAGTTGACTGAGTCTAGTTGATATGTTAAGCCAAAACAAACGTTCTGGGCCATATATAAAATTCACTAGGTTCACCCCAGATCGGACGGATTGCTTAGGTCATAGCCATCAGACTAAAACTTTCAGTTTGTGTCCAGATATAGCTTGTATCACCCGTTCGGTTATTTACTCAAATATCACATGGTTAAGCGTAAACATCCTGACGTCAGCAACCTGGGCACACGCATATAAGCAACTCGTAACCTTGCGTCCGACAGTAATCGTTTGTTAGCGATTTTTATTTTTGGCTGGGGCTTTTACTGATGTACGTGAAATGATTTACTGTTGCATTTATAAGGCGTGAATATTTATAATAAGTACACATGTCTGGTAGGAATAGCTGAAAACAGATTTTTGCTTGGTCGTAATTTTGCGAATTTTCCGGAAATCTGTACGGGTTTAATATCGAGCCCGAAAATGCTGGTTGATTCAGAGGTTCTATTATATTTTGTTTAAGTAAAAACAATTGTTAATTGTTTCTTTAGATTGAGCGTGTTAGGGTGCGCTCAGTATATGAGTTACATCATGGTGTAGTGATAGATTTGACCAACAGGAAAACATTGAACTGTCTTTTATGGTATAATCCTTTGTGTCAACAGCTGAGGAGTTGTAATATTTCACCTTTTATTTCATACTGTTGCGTGTTGATTATTGATAACTGGCAATTCTCAGTGGAGAATCAGTGGTTTTAAACCGCATGAACTCATCATTATAGTTTAAGTATATTTTTCTTGAAATTTAACATTCTACTCGTATGTACAATTATGAGCAGTATAGAAAACGTACTGACTTAGTCAATGAAAAAGTCATGCAGTTGGGAGTGAGAACAGCTTACATATGTATGCATCATGACGCCAATTATATACAATGTTGAATCACCATTATTTCATGAATTCCGTTAGTGGCAAATTAACAGAAAGTCAGTATTTAGCATCTTCTTTTGTACTTGAGCTGAATGCTGCTGTATGAATAACAGATACAAAATTCGTTCCGGTAAAAATATTGAAATTTAGTCAGTGGAACGTCTGCATATTACGAAACGGTACACTCATCAATATTTGAAATACTTAAGTCTTACTTCTTTTATCCAGTTTAGTTTTGTGGAGGTGAAGTCAGGGATGCAGTCATTTTACGGTCAGGTATTAGCATTCTAACAGCTCGTTGACACCGATATTTTGTAATTTTTCATCGGTATCATGTCATATTTCTAACCGAAGAGTAAATTATGAAGAAGAATGGTTCATAATCTCTGAATAACCTGGCCAGGCAAACAAAACCCTTTAGTTTGGACACGATTTTTCTCCAGAGACTTCGATCACCGTAATGTGGGTTGTCAGTCAGATGTTGTCTTATTACAATAGGTTTGATTCAAGAAAGTGTCAGCGGTACATATGTCACTTTTCGAAAGGCTGTTCTTGAGGACCAGTTTGTATTAATAGGCGGCTATCCAGAAGCACCAGCGGTCGAAGTGGTATATTTGCAGGATTCAGTTGTAATTTGCGGCTATTAGGGTATGATAACCAGTCCCACAGTCACCACGCATCACTTGACAAACTGGACTACAATAGAAAGTAGTGGCAGTGCCTCCAGACATCTTGTTTCCAGTTAAAAACGCAAGCAACTAGTTCAGTGTCAGATGTACCAACTAAAGATTATTCAAAAGAGATGAGCAGTTGTCCCGAAAATCGGCTTGTTTTTGTCTCCATACAGGCCATCAAAATGTCTGGTTTAAGGTTTACCTTTATGATAATTCGTGGCCGGCATCAACGTTACAGCTTGCTGCAACGTCGTTCTAGTCAGTCGAGAAGAACCTGTTTCAGGCTCACACTTAGTTCGGTTGATTTCGTGGTTTTAGAACCCATTCCTTAAAAAAGTGTCAGTTCCGATAGCTTGTTTGATAGATTTCGGCTTAGACTGTTCTTTATTGATGAGGGCGAAGACCATTTCATGAATAATGATTATCCTAGAACACAACGTCTAAAGTGGAAAAATTCCTAAATCAAAAGCTTCGAACTGTAAACTTGTATGTTTTGTTGATATTTTTACTGTTCAGTCCTAATAAATTTTCGACTTTTGTTACCATGCAAATTTCGAGCCAAATGGAACTTACTATCACAAATCGCCTACACTAACATCGACACCAATCTCAGTATCCACCCAAAATAGCTTAACAAAAGCAGTTACGGTGTTATTTGCTAGGACTGCAATAAGGACGAAGCGATAAGAGTGGGAGCATGATCTAAAAGTAGAACAGTCAATTGCACTGATTGATACCCCCATATAAAGTGGTTTGTGGTCCAAAGAGAAACACTCACATGATGGGATGATTGTGTAAGGGACGCTCATTTGAAGGTAGACTTAATAACCAAACCTGGGGACCAGTGAAATCACTGAAAAAGTTGTAGACAAAGAAACCCCGGACACCTGCAGTGTTGGGGAAGGGATACATTCCAATCCTCGAAACATATGGGAATTCAATTTCTGGCGGTGTTTGTATGCTTCCAAACTCTGAAAATGACTAGACCGTTACCTTCTCAAGACAAAATCACTGGTACCAATATATTAACATTTTCTGTCTACGCGATTTTAAGCCACCTGTTGTGTGGCCAGTCGTGAGTTACAGACAGCATGTGTTTATTTTCTGCCGCCGAAATTTAGATAACGGATTATACATCCATTTGCCTGTTGGACAATTTGCACAGCCTCCCAATATTTAACCGCTAATTCCTCTCCACTATTATTGTTTCGACCTAGTTGTTATTCACTGATTATCATAGTTCTGAGCACTTATGTTTGGTGGTCACTAGTCTGCTTCAAAGTCGACCTTTCACCTGGCCATTTACAGAACTGCAGTATTGCGTGAACTTTATTTTATCCCATCCTCAGGTTTTGGAGGAGTTATTGCTGGCTAACTATGAACCCAGCGCTTAAGACATCACAGTTAGGCTAAGAAATTCGGCTGTGGCATGTATACTGACCACAGGTGAGCTGTGATGAAGGCAAAAATATGCGCATGGTGCAACTTCTCAAATAGGATCCTCTGAAGTGTTCATTTTAGTGCTAAAGCTGCCACCACTTGTCAGTGATGCTCCATTGACTTCATTAAAGTTCTCTGTTGCCTATCAGCAAATTTACTTTCTTTGAAATTCTATTCCTACCCGAAGCCTAACGTATGCATCCAAACCAAGGTCACATATGTGTTATCACTATGTGAAAGTAACTTTACCTGTAGTCAGACTGCATTATTTTCTCTACTGGTTCAATAATGAACAACAACGCTTATTCCAAGCAGAATATCACTCATACTTGGTCGCGTCTTCCTCAGTCAGCTACATATTGTTTCATTCTTTCGCAAAAAAGCACCAGACGCCTAGTTTGCTTCTGCTGAGGCTAATCGGTAGTGCACAACCTAGCTAAGACCAGTTTTCGAACCGTGATCATTCTTTCATTAGATAATCATGTCAACCCAGCCGTGAGGTCGTCGATTGATGCCAACCGGACAGCTACTGTGTCAACTCTGTCGAGACGACTAGGTGGTTTAGGCGTTACTCGCAAGCAAATATGCCTGGATGTTTGAGTGGGATAATTTGGTCACTTCGGACGTGAGATCATTTGGACATGGTTACCACATGAAACCACGGTTGTTTTTCAAATCCCAGTTGAGGCAAGTGTGCATACTGCTGAAAAGCTCCAGCAGGAGCGGAACTAGAGTCTGGTGCCCTTTTTTGAAAGAAGCCGTTTGGAAAGTCTGTGTGAATACAAAGGCTGTGATTGAATATGTAACAGATGGATTGGAGATAATCAGATCCTTGACCACTCATCAATAGTAAAAAAATATATTTCGGTCAACGAAATTATACCCATCGTCATTTGGAGCTGGCAGTTTGAATACCAGTTCTGGACGCTAACAATTCTGCAAAACCAACAACTGATCAAGGATCATTTCATTGTTACAGTATCAGTAACTTACACGGAAACGAATGAATAAGATAGGTGTAAAAAATAGATCATCGAGCTCGCACTGTCTGCAAACAAAATAAACCCAACACTCTGTTTTGTTGCATTGACCGTGATTGCAATTGCGCCTTGTTATTTTTTCCGTTTATTTACGTTCACTTGGGTTCACCAGATTGTTTGAAAGCGAAATCACAGCATTCAAAAGATTTAAAAGTTATCTGTACTGTTCTGTTTGCTAAAGAAAGCTTACTCAAAACCTTTGCTCAGCCCTCTGCATATTCTGTCCTGTTAACTCAATAAAAAGTAGCAAATTAGATTGTTGCTATCAGTTTTCCGTACCCGACAATTGCTTGTTAATAACCACGTAGTTAGGTGTTGTTTGTCTGAAAATGCGAACAATGACGGCTTCCATTTGTTGCGACCAGTTTGTCACTACACCGCACATTGTACTACGAATCGTTAAAACTTGTGTGTATCTTTGTGGCCGTAAAAGTAAAACTTGGAAGAAAATTCCGAATTTGCCTGAATAAAAATTCGTCCCATTGTTTGATAAAAAATGTTTCTTTTTTAATGTTCAGTACCTATATCATTATGTTAGCAAGCCAAAAGTCTCAATACACTTCGTTCCGCGATATCCACGTTCGCACCATTGAAAACTCCCGGTAGAATCGACATGGCATTTACATCCATCTTTTCTGTATTGCATCTTATACACGGTATTTTAGAAGACTAATCGCGCAACCCTCGAACTGATGTGAAATGTTTCATAACGTTATATTGTACCACGGACAGAGAGTTACGTTTACTAAATCAATTAGCGTCAATGCGAAGCAAGAGCACTTAAGTATCAAGGCTTTGAACAGAAGGATAAATAGTACGGTGTAAGAGTGTACATGTATTCACACGTCAATATCAACGCGGACTACTGAGAATTACTAAGGAAGGGTCACTAAATTAGGATAAAAAACAATACAACCTGTCCATTAAATCAAGTTTCTGTGGTGGGCAAGTGCATGATTACTTCGCGCTTAGGATATATGCCTCACTATTTACTAATGTTATTCACTTGTATTTAACGCTGAGTAACAAGGACATTTCGAGAGAGTCGTGGTAAACAACGATGTTGCGATAGCCGAAATATTATACCTAGTTTTGCTGTAGGACGTGGTTCACATGCTATCTTAATCGCGTTTAACATAACTGTTCAAACAGTGGAGCAATACCGGTTTACTACAAAAAACAAAGTGAGATGTGTCACACTCATGGTTATAAAGGGTATTCTCAATGATGGAACATTCCAGAACTACAACACGTTATCACAGTGACAACGGAACAAACCTTTGTTCCTTGTGTCAAACCATAACATATTAATGAACTATAGAGACTGAAAAACTCAGATGCTAACAAACCCGTCATCAAAATTGAGTGATTTTAATTGACGAGATCGTGCGAAAGTTTAATTGTTACCTTGATTTCAACCACGTTTTCGTTGCTTAAACGTACGACAAAACTTGAGTGCGCACTGTTGCTGCTGAATGTGGGTGACCAAAGAGACTTGAGTGAAAAAAACAAGATTTCGTTAACGGCCTACGGCTGCTAGTTCATAATGTGATTTTAAAAAATGTTACCACTATAGAAACAAGTTTGGAGGTTGCTAAAGTTCTAATTCTGTTAGATTATGGCACTCAGCCTGAGAAATTATCAGTTGCAATGTCGCAAAACTATATCTTATTAGAGGACAGCGAAAAGAGTTTGAATGATGACGTTAAAAACAAAGAGTAGAAAGCGTGGTACACTTGGAAACAGTATATAACCAATATTCTTTCTTTCCAGTTTAAATATTTCCCATTGGTAGAATAAGGGTAATAACTCAATATTTCACCAAGGGTTGAGGAAATTTCCCGTTGACATCACGCAGCAGTTTTTGTATTACTATCGCTCGTAAGTCTGATAAAGTCCCCGCCAAAATATCAGACAAATGTGAAATGAACAACAGATTTTGAACAGATAACCGCTTTCTTTTTCTGGTCTGTACGGATTAACTTTGTCCTTAACTTTGCCGGGACAAACACATAACTTTCTCACACGGAAACGTCTTCTCAATGAAACGTAGCAATTGAAATGTAAAATGCGAGTATGAAGCTTAGGTTAAAAACCTAGTGTCCTTGTAAAATTGTCTACATGTATTAACCACGAAATTCGTGAACAAACGTATGGAGAGCGTTGGTTCATTTCCAATGGACGACACGCAAAAAAATGTTACTTCGAGAACTTTTTGTTAAATCATTTCCTCTTATTCAGAGGTTCATCAGTTTAATTGCAATAACTGATTACCTTGAGACGAGACGCGCTATCTGTCCAACTTGACAAGGGTTGTACGTTAGGTAAATGTTGTTTTTATTGCACAGTTCCACGGGTTAATAATTATCATATCCTTAATTGTATCACGTGCAAAGATTTTCAGCATACACACTGAGATGATGAAGCTAGTAAGCACCGTCTTTGACAAAATATTTCTTGAATTTACTGTCGGCATGCATTACAGCAGTTATCCGTTGGGAGGGAAAATTGTCGGGATATCCAGTAATTTTCTTGTAATCACTGTATCTTCCTTTGACCAACACCCATACAATTGTAAGTATACTGGCGTTAGATAATTGGCTTAACATCGTTCAAGCAGTCTGTAGGTGTGTTAAAACAACTTATTGATGTGAACAGTGAATTTTGCACTCAACACCGAAACAGTTGAAATAACAACGTTACTAGTACATTCGAGTGACAGGACAAACTTTGAGGACGATTTCTGAGTTCTGAGTTTTGGCTTTCAGGGGAGAAAACAGAAGCTTTTGCTATGAAAAGAAGTGACCACGTGGGAAATACACAACATAGAGTAAAAGCATAACGACCGCAGGTATACATTTTTTTATTTGGTTGCAAACGGCCCGTTAATATCTGTCGTGTTCCTGAGAGAAATATCTATGTCAAAAACATTGGTATGTAATAACAAATTAATAGGTTACTGAGATGCTGTTGTCCCCAAACCCGAACTGCGTTTCGAGTGCGATTATGCTTGCTTTTACTCATCTCTCTATTGAATAAAATTCACACGTTTCTAGGAATCTTGTTTATCAGGGAGCAATGCCGCAATGTATTGATTTATATTGACAGAAAGAATATGACAGTAAAATTTGAGAGTTCAGTTTTGTTATATAGCCCATTGTCAAAATAGGTAGCACAAATTGAGCATCCGAGTGTCAGAAGAGAAGCCTCTGGAGAAGCAGACCTCTTACTGACCTACGCGCAGCGGACAACAGTTGGAAAGGAGGCAAAATCGTTGCGATCAGTTTGGTACTTCTCAAGTCAGAGGAATGTTAAGTTACACCGGCTAAAACTTTTGTATATTGGACTCATAATCTGCATAAGTAACTGACGATATCTCAACTGACATGCTGCTTGTCCGTTTTTGAGTTTCAGTGAAAATAGACCTTCTTCCTTTATTGTTTTTGATGTAGTGAACTATTAAACCATCAATTTATCATGCACACCTGCGTAGGGACACAGTACGTCTGACAAGGCAGCACATGTAAAGACTCAGATTGTTTGCATAATGAAAACTCGATTTCGCATCTGTTGCTAACGCTGATTTAAAAGTGCTTCAGTTGGTTCAGTTTTGAAAGGTCGCATTTTTTGCCGGATCTTAATGTTTACTGAAAGAAAGTGCATTTAAATGTAAGCGTTGAAAATGATCCTTAGTTTGTGGGGACTTTGAGATAAGCTGCAAATTTATGGTTAACTGATAATACATAGCTAATCTAGACGCAAGTTTTGCTCTTGTTAGAGCTCGCCAGTATTGCCTACTCTTGGCACTGGCGGGCTCTACCAAAAGGAAGACTCGAGTCGACCGCTTATTCTGGAAGAGGCTGACTGGAATGTCTATGAGAATGTGACAGGTGCTATCAGGTGCGAGTGGTGATCAGTGTATACAAAAACAGAAATCCTTTACTATTCATCAGCACAACTGATCGTTTGCGGACGTGAAGATTTGAGAAGTGCTGGACAGCTGAAAATTATATGAATCTGTGCGAAAATGAGTCGTCATTACACAAGTGATCCATGTCACCCGTTCGATGGGGCAGCAGGTTTAGACAAGTATCCACAATTCCCTTAAATTCCCTAAGGTTAATGCGCTCAAGCTAGAGGAAGAAACGACGAAATTGCTCGAGGTTCATTTGTGTGTTGTTCATTTTATCTGTCTCTTCGTTTACTCTACCATTAACGTCAAAATAACTCATCACAAACTAGAGAACGCTGTAGTTTTGTAGATGTTTTTCTCAAGAGTTCGAAACTGTCGATTAAGAACATTACCTCGTGAGTAATGATGGACTGTCGAATTACTTTCCGTGTGGGTAACTAGACAGCCATGAATGGATGGCTTAAAAATAGTTACACCGTCAAATAATAAAGATGGTTTTGCTGACCTAAAATCAAATAAGCAGAACCGACATCTGAAAACCTTTCGACTGCGACCAAACACAACAATAATCTATCACAAACTTTTAGAGGGGATCGATCGAATGTTGACGAAATGGATGAGTAATTTTGACCACCTCAGTCAGCTAATGTATATAATTTTGTTCCACCAGATTTGCATCCTATCATGAGAAGGCACGTGCACTTGTGTTGTGACTCACCTAACATAGGATACGCAACGGTTGGCTACATAAGGCTGCCACAGTTGAACTGATCTGTTGCGTGTTATTTCACTACAAGGAAGTTAAGTGTGACACAGTGTAAAGTAGTCACTGTTCTCAAACTTGCGCTCACGGTTGTCGCCTTCACGGTAAGTCTGAAGAGGCTGTACGCAGATTAATTGAGAATGCGCACAGACCGTTGTCATTTGGATGTGCTTTAATATAGTGCTGAAGGGTACTATTGATACATCGTCGTGTTTTGCAATTTTCATTGTAAGCCGATTGAGATTAATACGTGTGTAGACCACTATATTACATTGAGGATAGGCGCTCCCCGTGTTGGATATGGTGAGTTTGGCATATAGAGAAAGTTTGCGTTCACCTTCGTACGTGGTGAACCATTATATTCACATACCGGGGTTTCTAGTTATTTCGTGGAACAGTTGACCGAAGTTATTATTTTTCACTGCGTTAACAAATGCCACTGATATTGCGGGCCTTCTGGCATTTGAAACTACTTGCGCATTGAATCACATCTTGGAATGTCTGATACGAAGATGTTCCAATTGGCATCACCTAGTGAAAGCCCTAGCTTTTTTGCAGCGACTTGTTCGCTTTTGTTTTCAACAAATTGTGACATCTCAGGAGGTCCAGTGAATATAAAGCTACCGTAATATGCTATCAAAAGTACGCAGGCAGTATTTTGACTATACATTTTTAAGAAAGATCTTTTAAGATGACCTGCAGTACAGCAAGGCTGGCTTAACTGACAGTAGAACTCTAGGTAATCTATTTTGGTTGCGACCAGCACTAGTTGACGGCTTATCGTGTCTTGGAGGAAGAACATGCGGTGGTGCAGACATTAATTATGCTCTCCCACCGTCGTATGGTACGCGTACGGAAATTATCAGTAAGCTGTAAAACAAGACGGAAAATCATCCGTCATCTGCCTGGACGGAATACTAGGTGTTAACTGAGTGTGGTGACGGTCAAGAGTGCGCATTCAGTAAGTATTAAGAACTCAAGCTGCTGTTTCTTAACCCCTGTGAGTAGGTGATAGCTATAATACCAATAATTAGGATGGCAGCTGGCGGATATCCAACCAGTTACACTGGAGTGGCTTACTTTGGAATTTTTGAGTTGAACATAGGTAGGATCAAACAAAATCAACATAGTTGTGTATTCAGTTGCTCTTAGACGCACGCTATTCACACAGAGGTCACCTACTTAAGGTCAACCAACCCGTACTTGATGGTACTTGGGCAGGTTGCGGGAAGGCTTGATACGCCGGATGTCATTGTTGGAAACAACGACACAAATTTTGAGGTGCAAGCTTAGAGCTAAAAAAGTAGCCAAAAAGTTTAAATTGTAGCAAGATTGTTGAGCGTCTTCTATTTCGCTGGAACCACTGGCGCTTTAACTTATCTGGGAAAAAGCTGTTGAAGTGGGGAGGTAAGTAAGAATGACCAGAATCAAGCAGCTGGTACTTGTTTTCCTGGAACATCAGAAGATTATCAATAAGCAAGCGTTGGTTTCTCACGCCGTGAAAATGGAATGAGTGCTCAATAGGCATATACTGATGCAGTCATGTGACAGTAGCTAAAATCCCCATTTATCGAATGTGTTTTGTTTTGAAAGATGAGGTTGCGTTGTTGCAGCGCTGCGGAGAAGATGAGTAGCAAGCTTATTGCTTCGTTTGCATAGTGTTAAAAACGTAACGACGTAAACACCGGCGCAGATTGTAAGCTTCTCATCAGTTGTTCACTGCCCCACAGGTTTTGTAGATAAAAGAAGTCTTTCTCTTTCGTGACATATGTTTTTTGTTGGCCGAAAGACGTAGTAATCGATGCTCTTCTAGAAAAAGCAAAGACATGAGATAAGTGGTGGTGAATGTATCAAATCATGACGCGAGAGGTTAAGTCATGCTGTTGAGGTTTCCTGAAGGTTACGAAAAAACAGTGGCAGATGAGCAGCTGGTTCGAAATCTTCACTTTCGTACTCCAACAACCTGCATGGGTCTGCTGTTCGCAAATTTCGCCAGGCCTTCTGGATCTGGTGCTGCGTTCGTCGAAGTTTGTTCAACTTGTTTGATATTCTGTATTTAGTGCGATGTTGAATGTTGAATTTGTTGAACTACCTCTCGTGTGGTTGTTGACAGACAGCATTAAATTTGGTTGCTCGTGAGGAATTCTTTCCACCATGACTACCCGCATACAGTGTATTTGTTTTTTTAATGGTGTATAACCATCATTAGCTCTTTACTGAAACATTCTAACTTGGTATCGTTTGAAGTGTCCTGACTTTCACATGCACCGGGTTGTTGTGAGACATGCGTACTTCGTTGATTGATAGGCATCTTGGATGCTTTTCCTACAGCATGACTCCAACGTTTGTTGGATTTTCAATTCAGCTGGTGACAGTACGTTTTACTTCATTTTTTTTCACTTACACGACATAAATTCTAATCATTTTGATTAATCTTTTTAAAGTTTTTTTTAGACTTAGAAGACAATTTGATTCACCAGATTTTCAACTATATTGGAATTGTGGACTATGTTCCATTGAGTAGAATACCTCAAATCGCTAGGAGCGATTTAAAATTACATAATTAATTAAGTTCCAGGGCAGTTACAAAATGTCTATTGGAAAGTTTCAGTCTGATCAGTGTGAAGTCAGAAGTCCATGAAAATTCGGAGAGGAGAACCTACTTCGCCTAAAAGCGTTACCCATGGTGGATCTGTTGATATCTCGATTGATAAAGAAGAAAACATAAATGCTTCTTAAAACTCGGAGTACCCTTGTTTAAGATACAATTCCTGATGAAATGTAGAACCCCTAATTTGCTTTCAATATCCCACGCCTGCTATGCCGTGTTGGCAGTTGCCGCACAATACTTGTAACATTGTCCCAGTTTACATTTGTCTAACATTTTGGCCAGGACTGTTGGTTTTGCCATGGCGTTTAAATTTCGGTGAGCTTTGGATCCCAAACCTATCCGGGAATTCAGCCCAGGGTAGGTGTAGTTCAAGAGATAAGGAAGGCTTCTAATCGTCGTGTTCCATCAAACTTTTCGACTCTTCCAGTTCTTGAAGAGCAGCCGAAACAGGGGGTTATTGGTTACAACCGGGGAAATATTGTTGCGTACAAAAAGCTTTGAGCAACAACAAAGATTGTTTGATAACGAATCACTTTCCAAACGAGAAGCTGCTTTTATAAAGCCAAAAGAAGGCGGCAATGTTGAGTGGTTACAACAGCAAGCCCACTTCGCTCAGATCAGTAACGACGTTGGAACACCGAAGAGCCACTCAGTTTACCTGTTCTTGATGTAGGCCTTTGCCAGCACGATTTCTAGACATTTGATCGGTCGCCATACAGCGTGCATGGAGTTCTTCGAAGTTTCAAAATAGTGTAGCGAACAAATTGAATGAGAAAACTCGAAAGCGTTCATATTTGACCCATTACTGTTGTGTCATAGCGCAATAATTCACATAATATTGAGCACTCTTACAACAAAAGAGAGAATATTCTGAAGCTGTTGAGCTACTCAGTAGTCAGTTTGGTCACTCACAACAGATTGTTCAATCACTGTCCTCCGAACTGATGGTTTATGTTCAACATCTCCGAACTAGACGGCCTTAAGCGTCTTGTCACTCGGATGCAAATGCGCGATACCATGATGACCAAACTGCGGGGAACAAATGAGTTAAATGGTTCTACTAATTTAATTGGATTTGTTGGGCGATTGTCCATGGATCTGTAGAAGATTCGGGCTGGTATGTCTAACGACGTAACTCTGTCAGGAGGAACACTCTAGCCTATCTGTTGACTTTTATTGGTTGGAGAACAATTATAGTCAGGTAGTTAGGTTGTCTGATTGGAATGTGTTACTATTACGGCCTTAGTTCTGACTGAGGCTAGAAAACTTGTGTCATTTTATTACAGCGGATCCTAATCTGAATTGTTTGATACAGTCACGCCGTCGATCCGTACAATTTTAACATCTTTTCTGCAGGATACTTTGAAATGTCAATTCATTATTAATCTATTTAGACGGAACAATTTTTTTGTAAGTTTTTTCGAAAGTACGGTATAATTTTTGACAATTTCTGTCATACTTTTTGATGCATTTTTTAACTTGGAAGATTTTCCGCTTATTCTGACCGCTTGAATCTGAAATGTTTGAAATGTTCTACTTTACCCGGCTCAATAGGTTATTCCAAGACACTTGAGGCGAATTGGTAAGTGTCTTTCAGGGAATAATTGCCTGTTTGTTTTAACTCTCAATTTACTTACTGACTTCCTTGTCGGGACGCACAAAATAAGTATCTTGTTTCCACAGCATTACTTGTGTTGTCTTTCATCTATTCTACACCCGGAGGATCTAGTCCTTCAGCCTATTCATTTGCACTCTATGTAAACGTTCTGGTGTCAGCAATGCTGGAAAACACGGATTGATATACGTAGCTTGGAAACATAAATAACTTATTTTTATGAAGCTCTGTAAAATCGGTTGCTGTTTTTATGCTTATACACAGTACAAAAAGGCAAATCCAACAGAACGCTCTACTCAAGTTTCTTCACAGTTGTCAGCAGTTAAAATCTTGCTATTCTGTACAATACTGTTCCATAAGCAACTGGCGTCTGATTGCATTTTGATACTGTTTGAAGCTTCCGCTTTATGATAGACGCAGAGTTCACCTTATGGAAATCGTTTGCTCTGGTTGATTTTCTAGATCGCTCCAAATAGTGATAAATACCACAAATGACTCGACTTGGTCATCGATGGCTGATATTCGTCTTTGATGAAGTGAAACTAACCTCGATGTTTAGCTTACATCCTCCAACAAAGAAGAGTGGGGTAAACTTACGTCGTTTAGATTTAGTGGTTAGGAGGCTTTGAGTTTATGGATTTGCTAAACTTGTGTCGTTTAAATACAATATGTCCTACCTAGACTTTTCTGTTTGCTCTTACTTCACACTTTCATGATGACTAATGCAACCCTGAAATAACCCCATCCAGGCAACGTTATGTACAACTATTTGTAAAAGTATCTTTTTTGGAATAGTGATCACGCTTTGAGGGATAGTGAGTTTCGCGTATCGGTCGTGTCAGAAAAATATACTCACTGGAAGTGGACCTTTTAAGAATAAACTAAACGACAGATGGACAGTTTTCCTGAATATTAGTTTTCCTTTCTAAATGTCCATCTCATAATAAGACAATTACTGTGTATAATGAACATTCTTATCTCACAACGAACTTAACGACGAGGTACGTATTTTTGGGTCTCAATGTCTCGTCATTTCTCATCAGTCACATTTCATAATACTGCCCCTCAATTAACATGAGTATACAACCAACAACGGAATAAATGCAACGTTGTTCGTTGGTCAAACCTAACAGAAACTATTTGCAAGAGATATGTGGGACGCACATTTACCTCAAGAAAATGTCTGGTTAAATGAAACTAATGCAATGAGGTTGTTGAGAAATTCAATGGGATTGAATGTCGATGTAAGCAAACAGCACAGGTTATAATTTCCTAAAAATCGACAGATACAGCGACTTCAGTGATTACATTAATACGCCAATTTTAGTGGAATGCTGAACAAACGACCCTGAACGCTATTGCTACTCTGTGATGTTATCTAAACCCATTCAGTCTAAGGCTGTTCCTTTTAGAAAGTGTTGCTCACACTAGCGGGTTCCCTGTTGTACCTTTGATTCAGTCCACTTGAAAATTGTTTCCATCCAGCCAGGAATTACTTCTGTTGTCTATGTTGTTCGTTCCAATTTGACCTGTCTTTCCAACATTCGTTGTCTTTCCGTTTATAGCTTTCAATTCTCGTAAGTTGCACAGATTGTGCTCTGTTTCCCATGTTTCCTGGTTTTCAAGTACATTGTAATTTGTAAAGTTTTTGAAGTTGAATGAAAGCGGTTGATGTAAATATTGGAGTCTCTGACATCTTCCCAGTCTCACTGTATCGCTGTTATCAGCAGGGCAAATCAAAATGCTAGTATCACAGCTCAGATTGAGCAGACACGAACATATAACAGAGTTAGCAGACTCTGAAATCAACAACTCAAGTCATGCGTGCCTCTTAAAATCTTCCAACCTATTGGGACCGCACCCTTTCTTAAATGAAAGTCGGAGCAAACATCTTCAAAATGAATTTAACAAATAGCACTTTGTTCAAAAAAATGATTCGGCGGCAATAGCTTTTATCTGAATGTTCAAGATGAAATCAACGGTGAAGATTAAAGATGTTTGTTTTATACCACAATATCTTGCTTTTACTTAGCATGACAGACGTTCTTTTTTCAGCGAACTCTGCAATCCCCGCACTAATCGACAACAGCCAGCCAGAACCCATCTGCTAACTTATCGGTAAGCCCCTTCGGTGCGCGTTAACTTTATAATCAGTAATTGCCCAGAGTTACATAATCTATTCTGAAGGGTCCTGATTATCAACAGACACACAGGAACCGTAAATTTTATCACTTCAAATAAATATCGGTGTATTTGAAAGTGCCATAAATTCTACATCCGAAATGAAAGTTGTCTCCAAAAAATATTGAAAATTTATTTTGTGTAAAACAAAAATACTTTAGTTCGTTTCTAATGCGGTTAGCATTTATTGAAAACATCTTTTGAAATGATTGTGTAACACAGCTGGAATTGCAATTAAGGAAACGCTTTGCAAAATGAAATCTCCTTAAAGAACGTGAGTTCTAATTAAAGCAACTTAATAGCTCTGTTGGTCAAGGTTTAAATTAAAATCATCCTGATCGGTTAGCTCTAAGCAACTTGCTACAGTACATTTTTCACTAGCCCTCGCAATAAACCTTTGCGGTTTACATGAATGGAGGTTTTCGAAAAATACGTTTGTTTAACAAAAGTCAGGAGTGTTCATCATTATTTTTACTTCCGTTTTCTTCCCTAGTTAAAGTCGCATGCAAACAATGTGATTCTGTTTAGATTAGTTCAGAAGTTAAAAGTTTGACTCTGCCAACAACTGAGTGAAAAATGAGAGACAGTCTGTATCACAAGTTTTCTATCAATCGTCCGGCCTAACAATGCCAGCTATAAACGTTGGTATATATGTCAGAATTTCAAACCAATGTGTTTCGGTGTTCGTTGCTGAAATGTCTGCGTGACAGCAACCTCCCTGGAATCGCTCTTGAGTAGCTCCCATTCAGGTTTTCAAAGTCGTACGTCATCCGATACTTTATTTCTCCAAAGTAATGTAATTACATAGCATTTTTAACAACTCTCCACAAGTTTATGAAAACTCTTTCATTATAGTTTTTAGTATTTTCGTTGGTTTTCGGGATACTAGGTAATCTTTTAGCACTTTATACTGCACATAGACAGTTATTTTGAAAGCACATGGGAAGTTATACCCGTACTTCACGTTTTTCATAAGGGGTTTCCGGTTATCTTATTTATTTCAACATCGTTTCCAAGTTCCTCACATAAATGAATAAATAACATTTCGGAAAAAGGTTCATTCTATTACTACACCGGTGAGGCAAATCTTTACGTGCTCTTTGCCAGTCGCAGTGAAATTCTCTTCGATTGGCGACATCCTACTGTCCGGTTAACTTTTTCCTACAGGGGCCGGATAAGTTTTCAGATGCAACTAACTGGTTGACCAACCGTAAGAATGTGCTCAGTGGTGTACTACTCAACAAAACCTGTCTTTTGCACCGTTCAAATGATCTTATCCCTAATGTCTAACTTCGGCAGGTTGTTGAACAAAGCTTACGGAAAAATGTAGGATTGGGTTGTTTCGACTAGCATTTCAATTTTTCCTGATCATACTGACAGAATAGGGTGAAGTTTTTTACTTTCGGCAATCTGGAACTGCGCGCGGTTAACTTTTCATTCCCTGGTTGAACTTATTAACACAAACTAAATAACTTATTGCTCGGGTGGGGCGTTTTTCACCTATTGCTACGACTACATTACAGTTCTGACGAGATGTAAAATAGCATGGACAGTATTGACACAGAATATTGCCTAAAGGAGGTCAAAAATCAAATTTAAAATAGAACGAACCTCGGCAAATCTTAAGCGATATCTCCATTTCTTAAAAGCGAGTCCGATTAGAGAGAATTCGTTTTCTTGAATTCCTCTAGCTTCGCAAAGTTAGAGCTATTGCACCCCTTTTCTGCAGAGCAAGTGTTTTTTTACACATATGTCAACCATATTTGTAGGCGAAATAATGGTTATCAATATATAATTCAAACAATTCTTAAGTTTGTTTGTATCGTTTGCAATCGGATTTAATTTCCAGGTAGTCGCTTTGGAACACAATCCAGTCCATTAAACTGTATTTTCCACCAATGTCCTCAGTTGGGTTTAGTTTTGTAAGTAGTTTAGATAAACTAGCAAAGCTTATGTTTTGGGAAGTTCTAACGCTGTTAAAGCAATTGGTTGAAAGAAACGTTTGTACTTTGAAAAATGACCAGAGTGCGATAATATCTAGCCAGCATCTTTGGGCGAATACATCAGTTTTACAGACAAACCAGTTTGATTGCCGGATGATGAGATCAGATAACGAAATCCTGTTTGTGGTCTCAACAAAACCTACTGGTAACAATGTAATCGATTCAACATTTCGAAACTGTGTTTTTAAGCAACATAAGTTGACGTCTATTTCAATAGTGTTATTACGCTGCTGGTTGTGTAACATGCGTGGGCTTTAACAATATGGTGACAGAAGCTATTTGTTTTCTTCATTAATTTAAAATGACATCGTAATTAACGATTTTCCAGCGTTTGAATACCACAATATGACACAGTAAGTTCAGCACTCAAACGTCTAATTTCTAACCTAAAAACGTTATCACTGTATAGATATTGTTGGCCATGTCATGAGAATAACACGAGCAAGCGAAGATTCTTATCAGTTCTCGCTTATCAACCAAGCATATTGATAATTTGTTTCCGTCAGCCCACCCAAACAAAAAAGCATCCTGACCCAGCAACATCCGATCTTGGTTGAACTTCGTTCGATAGATAACGTATGTTGTTTTTCACTCTCATGACAAAATACTCACGAGATGACCGAGGGGTAATTCAAAGTTTACTCAAAATACCTTCTATCACTATCCCAACTGTACTTTTAAATTCATTATATGTGATTACCGAAGTTAAATGTTAAACATTTACAACGATCAAGTTGTTTTTGTGGGGGAATTTTTCCGTTGTTAACTATAGTCATCATACACTTTTTAAACTGAACAGTAAGGTGAGATATTCTTAATGTAACGCTATCAAAAGCTCCTCTTTATGCTAAATTATGATAGGGTGCTGACTGGCGTGATTACATGATTTCATCCATTGAGTATTATGTATTCAGTTCGGGAAACAGTATGAGTGTAAAAATTGATGAGTACTACGTGTGTTTTGCCATCGCAGATAGATAGGTATCTGGCATAATATCACTGAGTTAAGTGAAAAAGCCACGTACATAACAGACATTACAAAAGCAAAAAGTGCTCATGGGAAATGATGCCAAAGAAAACTGCCGAACTGAGGAGATTATAACCAATGTGTCAAAAATAGTAATCGAGGAAACAATGTTCCTCTACTGCAGTGGACCCTCAGTGATGACATTCAAGCCACGAAGCATATCGATCGGACAGATTTCTGCGTTTACAGCTCCTATACTACTGCACTCCTTACAATAGCGAAAACCGAGAACCCAGAGAGAATGTACACGCTGGGATGATTGAAGGGGACATGTCATACATACCTGGTGGACTATGTCCTATTGGCTCTTCAAAATAAAGGCAACTGCGTACTAGATCGGACTAACTTGGTTCAAGTACTCTGAAGCTTCTAGTGTGTTGTCTTGCTATGTCCTACAGGAACGGTTAATACATTGAAGGCAAAGGGGTGTTTGCACGAAACAAGAAAACAACGTAGCATAAAAAATGCGAAGTTGATTGAAGTAGTAAACAATTTTAATTTACTACTCAATACAAGTAGCCCAATAATGTATTCTGATTTTCAGTGCGTTCCAAGTGTAGATTCCATTCTCATGTTTTGTTTATAAGTATTTTCAACCCAACGGGATTGATGGTTTGCTAAGTCCCTACAAAGGTCTTATGAGAAGTCGCTGCTAATCATGTCGCATTCGAGATATTCCACCTCGAAAAAAAACAGCCTCCTGTTTCATTTCGCTAGATATCTTCAAGATTGCAACAATATTTGAGATGATATCATAAAAATGAGTGCCCACGTATATAAACTACTTAAACAATTTAGTCGTTAATAGCCTTCGCGCCTTTGCTCTCATATCTGTTAATGAACTGTTATTGACCTTTGATCTCCTGTGTTATAGCCATTCTGGACTTTCCATTTTCATCTGAACTCTTCTGTTTTGGGAATAACTCTGTATCAGCAACTAACATTCATTGAACGCATGAGTATTTAGCTAATTATGAAGCTTTAAAATTAACTACCCAGCCCATAAGTCTGTGTGAATAAAGTAGTCTTTCAGTTGCTATTGGTTAACACAAAGTGTTTTGTGAGTAATGTTTTGTAAGTCTGAGTTGACATTAAACCCACCACTGGAGGACATACGGAAAATTGTCAACAGTGTCTAACTGTCTAGTTACACTCAGCTTACTCACTGGTAGAGGAAGAGGTTGTCCAATTCTAGCGCTTTAATTCTAGTTCAACAATTCAACCCACGTAACTGTATTTAGTTATTTCGACGTCTATAAGTTGTGAACATTTGTGAGTCTTGTATGAAATGACTACATTTTGATACGTTCAGGTATCATACTACTACTGATTAGTCACAACGAAGCAAAGTGCAACGCACTTTTATCTACTGCACGTTGGATAATCCAGAAAACAAGGTGACTGGTTAACATACATTTCAATGGGAGGAACTAGAACACTTTAAAAATTTTCTGCATCCGTTATATCGCGCTAGCTAGCATTCAATGAAGAATACTCTTAAAGTTTACAAGGAGGTTATTCAAGTGGTTCTTGTATGAAATTTTGTGTATATAATCAGCTGAATTCATACAAGGTAATTCAAACCTTCATCGTACTATTTCTCTGATTTCAGTTTTCCGTAAACACGCATTTGTCCGACAAACAGATAAACCGGAATGTAAGCGGTAAGATTGTACTTTTGACTGTACTAGTAAAGGACACCCTCCATTTTGCACTGAACACAACAAGTGACAGTTTGAGATTCATGAAAAATTACACCTACGGTGTTGTAACAAACAAATCAGCAGTATTTCACAACTGCAAGCTTTGAAGCTAACATGAGCCATCCAGGCAGCCATCAAGTTCAAGCAACCCTAGATTGCTCTCAACCACCCGAATGACTGAACGCCTGTTAAATTCAGGGAGAAGGGTCAGTCAGAAACAGATGACTTCCTATGAACTGAGAAAAACATAATTTAATTTGTCGTAAGGTCTGGTTAAAACGGATGAAAGACTGTGAAAATTATGTGCTGATTATTCCATTCACCAAACTTAACCAACTAATTCGTAGACATATGAAGCATGAGCGTAATCTGAAAGAGATGAAGGGGTAAACATTCATTTGAAAGCAGTGGATTTTATTTGACTTCTATAATTTCATAAACTATATGAGTTCAAACTGAACCGGCATTTCATCGTTACTTATTCGAGGGACTATAGCTCATATTTTGTTTAATCGATACTGCATATTTAATTAAGTTTTGCAATTTCTCATATGTTCATTAGACTTATCACCGATAAAGGCCGAAACAAGATATATGCGTTTGAAGGATATCAAAACCACGTCAATCATCGATTCTGGGCTAAGTGTTACATAGTACTTAGCTGCAACTTTTAACTATATGGTCTGTATATTTTGGGGAGTAGATCACAAAAAGCACAATGAAACGCCAGTTGGCTAAGGGAAACCAAAGTTAGAAAAGAACCTATTTTGCACACACCGCGTTGTGCTAGCTATTTAACTCAAGTGTTTTCACCGTTGTAGGACAGTACCTTTGGACTGATACCACTTAGCTGTTTGCTTATAAAAAAGAAAGTCTAGTTGGTCGCCTCATTGCAAGAACAGAATGAATGTGTTAAAACGAGGCTGTTATTGGCTTATTGAGATTTAAGTCTTGCCCAAGTTAATGAACGACATTTCAAATTGACTTATGTTAAACTATATTGTGGCTAGAGCCAAATTAAAGACAAATCTATTCGCCCTGAAATTCTAACTAAAAGACGGCAGACCACATCGTTGTTTTTATACAAAGCATTATTTCGAACATTCCCAGCAATAACGGTTCACTTGTGGCACACAACCTTTTCAATGAAACCTCCTTGTTTGAAGAAAGATTTCTTGTATCTACTCAAAGCGTGCTCATTTACTCTTTTACGCAATGCCGTACCACAAAATATATTAAGAGTATGGTAAGTACCTTTCACGAATTGTCCGTGAATTATGTGGTATGGTTGAAAGCCGCGTGGAACTAGTCGTTATCAACTCCGACCATCAGTAATATAGTGGACAGAAACTGTGCAAATAACCAGACGGTCATTCATGGTCGCCTTTGAATTTCTATCAAACTAGCCAAAGTAATTTCTGGCGAACTGTCAAAAAAGATCAAAGCAACCGAAAATTCTCATGCGATAATTGAAGTTATGCGTATGGAAGAATGTTGTCTACGTTTCTTTCACTCGATTAATTTATCCTATTCCCCTACCGACTTGTTAAAAGTAGCGCTGCTATTTAGTAATTTATTTCCTTGAAACCTTAATTCATATTATTATACTATCCGAAAAATTGATACGCAGTAAATTTCCGTTGCAACAAACACCCTCATGACTCAGAGGTCGCTAACAGCAAAATGATATACTGTCCTCAAATGTTTGCATAAGAAATGAAGGTTTTGTTCTCATCAAATTGTATAAATTAACCGTCTCTACAAATTTGATTTTACTCTCCGAAAAAGTTTGAGATGAAACTACTTAACAGTACAACCAACAACCCTGGCTGGTTGTGTTCTTGTACCAACTTAAGTGCAAACGTACGGAGCGTGGGTGCGTTTTGCTAATTTCCTCTTTGAAACAACTAAAAAATGTAAATATTTGCCCATCGGTGCAGAAGAAATTTTTTGATCATTTAGTAAATCTTGTTGTTTCGTAGATATAACAAAACGATCGTGATAACAAATTGATATGTGATCTGGCAGCTGTTATTTAAGAGCGTTTCATCGCAATTCAAACCGTGACTTTTTCAGACCTGCAAAATACCTACGCCACTTTCTGGTTTATCGCATAACCAGATTAACAGAACGATGAAACTATAATCAACTTTAGTATTGCAAAATGACTCAAACCCTTTGAGTTATTTATGCACCGCTTGCTGAAGAGGTTATTGAGCAATAACTGAAAACCACCACAACCATGTACTTACCGTTGTAGATGCTTAGCTTAAGACTGATAAACGATCTTATTAAGTTGATTGCTCGTTTTGCTCACAGTTGTCAGCCAGAATGTGTTGATTTAATAAGTTTTTCTGTTCTGTCTGACCTATTGTTAAAGTCCCTATATATACAGATACCACGTTACATCCATTTGGGTGCCACACTAAGAGGTATCAGTCAGTTTGCGTTCTACTACGTTGATTTCCGATTATACGTATTTGATCGGATCATAGAACAGGATAATATCAACGGTATCTCATTGTCTTCGGCATATAATTACTCATCAAAACGTTTGAAAGCCCATTAGGCATTGACATGAAACGGCAGTTACTTCTTGTCCTGAAGCGGTGATTGAAATTTTGACGGTGTACAATAATTTTAACCGTAGTTCGTGCGATTGAATTAGCAACCACCACTGTCGAGAAATTTGAGAGTAAGGTCACATTTGAAACCCAACTAAATCATTATGAGGACATATTCCTTTTAGACAGACAGATAGCATGAATATGGCCAGGTGTGGTTCGTTTGGATGAAGGTAACCAAGCAGCGCATATTGTATTGCGCCCTGCGATTGATGATTACCAATTACCAACAAATCTAATACATAAATGCGCACGATTTATGGCCTCGCAAATTTATCTGCATATTATCAAATGCGTACTACAGAACAGGGGTTTATAAAGCGGAAAATAGGGGTCAATTTTGAAACTAGACATATCAGGAAAACACACGGTGGATCTGTTCGCTAATCAGACAATGTCATCATTACCATGGAAGTGACAAACTAACAAAGGAGTCTTTCTGT